>SNQJ01S0118739.1:0-13292 GCA_010110895.2 Picea sitchensis
AAGAATTTGATCTAGATATAAACCCTGCTAAACTAGTTAAGGGACAAAGATTGTGCAAACTGGCAGCTGAGGCTCAAGACCAAGTAAATGAAGACTTTGGATGGGAGAATGAAATGGAATTATGGTGTGGTGAAGCTTCATACATCTCCCCAGGACAAGAGTCTTGGTATGAGAATTTGACTTATCTCCTGCACCATGGGACTTTCCCAGAAAATCTCAACCCCGGGGAAAGGAGAGTTCTTAGGTTAAAATCTGCACAATATTGCCTCATAAATTCAATACTCTTCTGGGTTAATTATGATGGGGTACTTTTAAGATGCCTCGAATGTGAAGATGCAGATAAAGTTCTGAAGGAGCTCCATGACGGCCCTGCAGGTGGACATTTTGCAAGGAACACCACCACTCATAAGGTATCGAGAGCTGGTTATTATTGACCCACTTTGTTCAAGGATGCTCACACATACGCTAGGAACTGTAAGACATGCCAAATAAGCACCGGGAGGGAAAAGAGAGCAGCAGGTCCACTCCAACCGGTGACTATTTCTAGGCTTTTGAGCAATGGGGGTTAGATATCATAGGAGAAATTACACCAAGTTCTTCAAAACAACATAAGTACATACTTACTACCACCGATTATTTCACGAAATGGGCAGAGGCCATTCCTGTAACTCATGTAAACGAGAAGGTGGTAATCCAATTCATAAAACAACAACTAATCACAAGGTTTGGTGTCCCTTATGTCATGGTTTTTGATAATGCAACTTATTTTTCTTCCACCCTATTGACGGAGTGTTCTCTAGACAAAGGAATCATAATTAGGTACTCTGCAAATTATTATCCACAGGGAAACAGAGTGGCAGAATCAACTAATAAGAACCTAGTGAGAATATTGAAGAAGATGATTGCAGACAACCAGAGGAATTGGCATAAGCTACTCCATAACGCTTTATGGGCCGATATGGTCACACCCAAGGAAGCTATAGGAAATTCCCTGTACTTTCTGGTATACGGGCAGGAAGCCATTCTCTTGAATAGGCTTTATATTCCATCTCTGCAACTGGCCCAAGATTCCAGAGGACAACCTTCATCAGTCACACAACAAAGAATTGACACTCTGCTCACGCTGGAAAAAGAAAGGGAAAAAGCTAAATCAAAATTCATAGCCCACCATTAGATCGTTAAAAGATGATTTGACAAGCATAAGGCTAAAGAGAAGAATTTTGAAGTAGGAGACTTAGTCCTAAATTGGGACAGAGCAAACGAGCCTAAAGACAAAAATTCTAAGTTTCATAATCTATGGCTCAGACCTTTTCAGGTGGCCAAGAAGATTGGGGCAGGCACTTATCGGTTACGGAATCTGAGAGGCGAACCTGGTACCCTCCCAGTAAATGGCCAAGCCCTAAAACAATATTTCCATTAAAATAAATAAATAATTATGTTTTGTATGCGTGTTTTCGTGATTTTGGTTCTAGTTAGGTCAATTGCGAAATGCATTTTTTTGTTGTTTTCTTTTGCTATTTGGAATTATGCGCTTTTGAAGATTGTGTTTAGCAAGACAATGGTTGACCTCAAGTCATGCGACATAGCTGACTCTCTTCCTAACTCATCACTCACATACAAACACGAGAGGCGTTGGGGAACTTGCAATTGCTTCGAGGGGCTCTCTATCTAACCTGCGCAGATGAACAACTTTGAAGAAATGTCAGAAGTGTTTGCTTAGTGGTTTGGTAAGACCTTAAGGGAAAGAAGGAAAGTTGGAAGGGACCACATGCACCTCAGAGACATAGCTAGTAAGTTTCACCTTAACCATCTCATCTTGCAAAATAACAGATGTCATCCTCTCCCACTCGCTCAAGGAATTCTGTCGAAATAAAAGTTAATTATATCAACTGAGCGCAGAATAGGGGAGGGTATGCAGATATCTCTGCTAGGGCTATGGACACTCGCTGGCAGTGGAGCAAGGTCTGTGACGTCAGGATGACTCCGCCGGGGTTATGGACGCTCGTTGGTAGCGGAGCAACACCGCAGCAAGTGAGTCAAGGTAACTAAAGGCTCCGCGCCAGTGAATACTTTACTAGACTCTTGTCAAAAGGGGGCGTGAGTCAGGGTTATAGGAAAAGAAGGTGGAACTAAGGTTGAAAACCCCACAGGCAGACCTGGAGGCATCAACCAAAAAAAATTCAAACGCAAGGGTAAAAGGGGCTCTGATTTAAAACCACATAAGTCTCCACAAACTTTTGCATTAGTCGAGCACGAAGGAGGAACAAAGATTTTGCTTTCGCCCAGTAAGTCGCCACTTGTTGAGCACTCAACACACCCTAAAAAGCCTATGTCAAATTTTACTTTTTGGGTACCACTTGATGTTTTTCACTGTCTAATTCGACTGCAGTATGAAAAATGTTGTGTTTGCTTATCGTCTTGATTCTCATTTAAGTGTCTCAAAGTTTGCTTGAACATGTGAAAACCCATAACCTAAAAGACTTAACATTTAAATAAAGAAGTGACAGACAAAACATTTCTCCGATGAGCTCAAAGATTCGACATTGGGAAGAATTAAAGATGAAAGAAAATCACTCGAGAAAACCGCAGTAGCCGAGCGCCAATCTTCATCAGCATCGACAAAAAGAAGATTTCTTTCGCGACAAGCATTACACGAGGATATTGCCAATAACCGATCCCCGAAGCATTTCGACATCGACGAGTTTTTGAGAAAAGTCCGTAGAAAACATAATAGTTTTTTTTTCCTGATCACCGACCCCGATACCTTTTCGGCATCAACAATCCTAGGTTTATTTTAACACATGCATCTTGTTGAAAACCCTGAATCCGAGTGATGTACACGACCAAACCACATGTCCTCATCTGCCACGTATCTTTGTCAGATTGGATAAACATACGATCTAGTTTTCACCTGATTCGTTATCGATTCTCAAGGTCTAAGTCGCACCCCGAGTCGGTTTTGCCACGTCAGCGTCGTACGACGAAATCGAGCGACGTCGAAATTTTTTCACAGGAGGATACCAACAAAAACATTCACCACGCATCGTCGATCCCCTATATTCCCACTAAGAAAGCGACACGATGGGACATTTTAGCACTAGATACGTTGCAATCCAGAGCATTTAAATGGCTAATTAATTCCAAATCTCACATTAGTTGCTAATTCGTGCACAAATCAAAAGGACCGTTTGAACCTTACAGATAGAGCACACCACTCTTCGCGCCTCCGTCGTCAACCCATGATGAATTGAATTGCAAGGATTCGATGACATATTTCATTTGATTTTCACTCATAACCCGAGTTAATTGGTTGATACGACATGATAGGTTCTTTCGTGTTTAAATTCTTTTCGAGCTGTTGATAAACAAGATCATCATGCACAAAGAACTTCAGGGCATCCAGAGGAACGAGACGAGCAATTTGGAAAAAATCTCCCAAGATCTCGTGAGTATTAAACAATAGGTTTAGCAAGCATTACATGTATGTACCAGTCTGTGGACTTTTTATGCTTGAATTCATACGTTTTTTTATCCGATGTTACTCTGTACGCATGCCTAAAGGATTGATTTCGAATGCAAGAATGATGCCTCAGAGAAAGCCAAGCACTAGGCGATCGTCGAGGGAGATTAAGACAAAGGAACTAGAGGTGGGAGAAGGCTCTTCCCTAGTGGCTGTGAAACAGTTGGAATTTGCCCCAAGACTGGAACCAGTCATCAAAACATCCACCAAGAAGATTTTCACTCAACTTACAGCCTTTGGAGACACAGAGGCAAGCATAGGGACCAAGCTAGTACTCTCGCACTAGGGATAAATTTTCGAGAAGATCAAGCAGGAAGAATTTCCCGAATGTACTCCGCACAGCAACCCCGATATTAGAAAGCTCGACGATGAAGTTTTTCTAAATATTCGAAGATCGTACTTGCACATGGTAGCGAGCAGAACTCTAGTTTTCCCCTGCATAGAACTCCTAAAGTGGGTTATCGACCATGCGGACACACAAAAGTGTTTGATTCATGACGACAATGGAGAGTGTGTCGAGGTCCTCCTTCCAATGGAGGTGTATAATTACTCCAAGCTCATAGACTTGAAGGAGTGGATGAACACCGATTTTGTTGTAAGCTTCTATGAGAAACATGACACCAGCCGGGTAATGGCTTCGTGGTGGAGAGAGGATAAAAAGTACACAAATCGGACCTCCGACTAGTACCCAATGACCAACTTAAGGGAGCCATATATCTATCTAATGGCCCTCATCTGCCAGTTGTATGGGGGGAAAGATTGTTCCAGGTTTTCAGAGGCATGGATGCCTCTAGCTTACACGGTAGCTATTTCTGAGAGAGGTTTTAACTGGGGTGCCATCATTTCCAAGAAGTTGAGCATTTGCATTCAACAAGATTAGATGCCGAAAGAGGGAGAGACTCCATCCTTCTACATGGATTCTTATTTATTGGACGTCATCTACGCCATAAATGTCTTTGTTGGAATGAACTTGAGCTGGCACACCTCAGAACTCACGGTCCATGTATATTTCAACGTCTTATGGGAGAACAGGTACAAGAAATCCTACTCCCTCATCTGCGATCAATTCATCGTGCGTATTCATTTTTTTCTTTTCAAGAAAGAGTGTCCAAGACTGTTGGCTGCGGCCAAAAACATGATATCAAAGGTTGGCCATTGGTATTTAGATGAGCATGATACCTACATCAGGGTTTTCAGAGCCACCGTAGCACCACACCTGTTACCTGTGTATGTCTCTGATCGACTAGTAGTAGGGGGAATCTGCTACCAGACCATCCTGCAAGGTTACAATGCTACTCTGGTAAAAGATAAGAAGCGGGCATTCATACCTTATGGATTCCATATAGGTTTCTACATGTTAAAAGACACTGCACAAGCCAAGCAGGAAGGATTGAGCCAATTGGAGTTCTGATTCCAGACTGGCCATTTTTGTAAACATGACCCAAAGGGTCTAGTCTTGAAGGACACATCACAAGTATCTTCATGCTGGCCATATGCCCATGACAGGTTTGAAGATGAGATCTTCACGAAAAATGCTCAGGATTGGGATGAAGTTGTAGCAAGGATGGATGTTCAAAGCCATGAGCCTAGATGAACAAGCGGCAACCCTAGAACAATCGTCTCAAGGAGCCCTTAGGGCTAGGGAAGAAATGATATCCACTAAAACAATAGAGATTCCCCGAGCAGTCCCGATACAAGGAAGAGGTTTTACTATGGCATTGGACGCACGGTAAAGGGGATTGTTCATGTTAGAGCAAGCACAACGGATGATTGATCGGTTGTGGGATGATCCAGACATCATAGAAACCATGGGATCCCCAGAAGATAACTCAGATGGAAGCCGAACAGGCCCAAGTGGCCCTAAATTTATAGACCTTGATGAAATTATCAGGTTAGATGACCCTGAATTCACAACGTCATCGGTCGGATCATCGACAGGCATTTTGACTCAGCCAGAGACCGTCGAAGCATCACAGAGGACCAGTACATCAAACTCCTTGAGCGAATTTATAAAGATATATGACAATGATGAAAGCCCAGAAGTATCTCTTGGGACCTCTACGCATGTCGAAGAAGAAAAGGTACCTGAGAAGACATCTTCTACTGTTCCTGAGGTCCAAACCCAGGAGGTCCCACAGAAAGAAAAGGAAGTCAATGGTGTCCTAGACACTAAAATACCCGATCCACCGTAAATTTAAGCGGACATTCCGATGGATGAGTCGAGGTCGAACAAGCTAGAGGAAAGAGCCCTGGAACAAGAAATCGACGTTTCAACGGCCGATGAAAAAGTAAGTATCAAGTCTATCCCCAAAACCTCTATTTCAATCGGTACTCAGAGACCCGATGAGCGACAAACAAAATTCGGGGCTTCGGAGCATAACGAGGAAGTTCAAGAACCCAATCTTGAACAAGTATATTCCACCGAAAGTCTGGGAAATACACTCACTTGGGGGGATCAACAAATCCCCAAACCCGTGGACGAAGTATTTGACATACACGCCATAGATTATGACAGGAAAAGAAAGGCTATCGTCGAGTGGAGCACCAAGAAAAGGAGGATTACTTTAGATCGCTCCATCCTCATCACCACCGAGGAACATATGATCAACACAGAACATGCTAAAACGTCCAAACTGATCGGTGCAGGGATGGAAATCACAGATGCCACCCTGGAGAGAGCTAAAAGAGATGAAAAGGAGTTGGCCGCCTCCTTGAAAGAACTAGAACATTTACGTCATTTGGCCAAGTATTATCAGGACACCACACAGGCCGTGGTGTACCTAAGGAGAGAATTCAAGGAGGCCTATAGAAAATTCGCAAACGAGAAACACCTATTCACTAAAGTGATAGCAGAGCTCCAGGAGGATACTCTCATGGCACTCACGACGTGGAAGGATATGGAGAGGTGGTATGAAAAAGCGCAGCAAGCTGTGGAGAGAGTCGACTACATTGGTGCAGTCCAACAGGGCTGAGATAAAGAGAAACAGGACATCCAAGTGTTGAACGAAAGCAGTCTTGATCGCATAAGGAAAGTTGCCGAGTATTGGGCAAAAAATGACTCGGGAACCTCACTGAGAAATCCAAGAGAAATGGGCCAGGTGCGAGAGAAACTAGGTCAAAATCAACAAGGAAATGAAAGATATCGGACTACCCGAGTTTGACATGCCCGACAAATTCGTCGACTTGCGCGACATAATCAAATCGCACACCGAGAAAGATTCATTATGGGTCGAAGGACTAGGAAAGGTGACTGACACAACACCAGGACAGGTGCAACAATTTATGGAACACCCGATAAAAGCTCAGGCTATGCTGCAACGGTTAAGTACCAGTCTGGTGAAGTATCAGGCACATGCGATCGAGATAAGAGAGATTTACGTGGCCTCGATGGAACAACACAAGTTCCCATATGCCAACACCTGCAAGGAGTTGTTTGTCAGTTGGTCGGAGTATGAGAAGAGTCACCCTTTTAAGTGATATCTTGAGATGACTGTTAGAAAAACTGTTAGGATAGAAAGCCACGTGGCGAGTTTTGTTTTACTCATCTGCACTTTAGCCATTATTTTTAGTTAATTTTATGTTATAAATAAGAGCATCAACCGATTAGTTAAAGGTCGATGGTTGTTGCAAGAAACTCTCATTTCTGGTTTTGTTAAGAACTATTTCCGAGCTACCTTTAATTGAGAAGTCGGACCAGAGACAAGTTTTTGTTTTCATCAAATGCATGTGTGATTGGACGTGGAGAAGAACTATTTCCTATCTCGTCTCATGAATGGATGTTGTAACGAGTAAGAGCTATTAAATCTATTGTTAAGTTATCTGATGCAATGTTTTACAGTTCTTTTCTTTAATGACGAAGATGAATTGTTGTGTTATTATGTGATGAATGATTAGAGTTAAGTGAATTATTTTACTTGGCATTATTTATCGCATATGTGTTTTCTTTCCGATGATTTGTATCTTTGTCAGTAATTGGATACTCACATGGTTAACATATTAGTACTAGGCCTGTGGTATAGAATTGTTGTCTGCATGCTTGAGTAGAGAGTTATCCCAAGCTCAACGTCTTCCCCAGTAGTTAAACTTATTCATGTTTTGTTACCTAGTTGGATTGTACCGGCTCCCATCTTATATCAGTCCCACCTAAGAGAAAATACAAAAAAAGAGAAATTCCAAACTGAAGGAGAGGTCTTCATAAGAAAACGTAAAGCCCATCGATTAATTGGTCGGATCGCAAGATCTGGAGAACCATTCCACTATTAAACACTGCAGAGTCTAATTGGGCCTCGGTGGCGGGTTTGGTTCCTACTGTTGAACTAAAGGGATTGAGGACCCATCATCAAGGTACACCATGACATGCTTGGATAGGGTACCGGATCTGGTGGTTAAACTAGGAAACTACACCGTGACAAAAACTTTCTATGTAGTTGATTTATCTGATACTGATGCAGTATTGGGTGTTCAATGGCTGTACTCACTAGGTGAGGTTGGGTTCGATTACCAGACCCTAACAATGACCTTCAAAGATACAAAGGGGTCAAAGGTGGTGTTGAGGGGCATGTCTACAGGACCACCCAGGAGAATGTCGACAAAGACGATGGAGAGGATTTTCAGGCACGAAGATGTGGCATATACTGCCGAGTGTTTGATCACCGCCAGGAGGGATTTAGATGGCAGAAAATATTATCATCCTGAGATCAGGGAAATTTTGAGTCAATATTAACTAATATTTGGGTCGATACCATCGGGGCACTCGCCAGATAGAGGATTTGAGTATATTATTGAGTTAGAGGCGGGGGAAACACTAGTGATCACCACACCTTATAAACATCCCAAAAGATTCAAAGACGAGATTGAGAAACCAATCAAGGAATTTCTTGCGATGGGGCACATCAAACCTAGCATTAGTCTGTTTGCTTCATCAATCTACTTAGTCCTAAAGAAGGACGACATACTGAGGATGTGCATAGATTATCAGGCACTTAATAAGAAGACTATAAAAAACAGGTACCCCATTCTGCGCATAGATGAGTTGATGGATGAGCTACATGGGGCAGTCTTATTTACCAAGATAGATCTTCGCTCAGGTTACCATCAGATCAACATCAGAGAGCAGGACATTGAAAAAAAAACTTGTAGGTGCCATTTTGAGCACTTTGAGTTCTTGGTCATACATTTCGGGTTGACTAATGCACCAACTACCTTCCATTCCTGTATGAACCACATTTTCAGGGGATAGTTGTGGAAGTAGTTTTTAGTATTCTTTGATGACATCATGATATACAGTAGGACCTGGGAAGAATACTTAAACACATTTGGATAAGGTTCTGAGCATTGTGCAGTCACAATCATTATATGCCAAAGAATCCAAGTGTGAATTCGACATGAGAGAGGTTCTGTACCTAGGCCACATCATCAACGAGCAAGGGGTTTAGGTACATCAGGAAAAGATCAGGGCCATTTTGGATTGGCTGACACCCAAGAATATCACAGAGTTGAGGGGATTCTTTGGGTTGTGCAGTTATTACAGGAGGTTCGTGAGAGGGTTCTCACAGTTGGAGGCACTGCTCACCGATTTGACGAAGAAAGGGGATTTTCACTGGACTGAGGCACCACACTTTTGAGAAGATGAAGGAGGTCATGAGAACATGCCCAGTTCTATCACTTCCCGACTTTTCACAACCCTTTGTAGTGGAGTGTGATGCATCATGAGAGGGGTTGGAGCAATATTGATGCAGGGAGGTCACCCCATAGTCTTTGAGAGCAAGAAGCTCAATGAGTCAGAGAGATTATACTCTATCTACGTCAAAGAAATTATTGCTATCATGCACACCTTGAAAAAATTCAAAAAATACTTAGTTGTCAGCAGATTCATGGTGAAAACCGATCACAATAGCTTGAAGTATTTCTTGGATCAGAAAGACCTCAGTGAGAGACAAAAAAAATGGGTTTCAAAGATCCAAGATTTTTACTTTGACATCGAGTATATTAAAGGAAAGAAGAATGGCGTAGCAGATGCTTTATCCAGGAATCCAACGAGTTATTCAATGATGGACATATCTAGAAATTGAAAGGCACACTTGCTAGTTGAATATTCCAAAAACAAATTTGCTTGTTAGGTAATGGATGGGAAAGTGATAGATGAGAGATACCGGGTACTGGACGATGTCATTTTATACAAAGAATGGATCTACTTAGTTCCATAATCTACATTGAAGGAAAAGATTTTGAAGGCCACTCATGATTCACCCTTATCAAGACATCAAGGGTACTTCAAGACTTATAGGGACATTAGGTAGATATTCTCATGGAAGGGTCTCAAGGGTGATGTACTGAGACACATATGAGAGTGTGTGACTTGTCAAAAGAACCAATCCGAGCACACACACCTGATAGGGTTACTTCAACCTCTACCCATTCTAGAACAAAAATGGGAGAGCATTTCCATGGACTTCATCACAAGACTACCTAGGGTGCAAGGTAGGGACTACATTTTTGTGGTGGTCGACAGACTAACCAAGTTTGCGCATTTCTATGCCATACCCATTGAGTATAAGGCCACCCAAGTGGCAGATTTATTCGTCAGAGAGATCTTCAGACTGCATGGGTTGCCCCGACAGATAGTCGACGACAGAGATAGATGCTTCATCAGTACATTCTGGCAGGAGTTGTTCAAGCTAGTGGGCACAGAGTTGGCTACGAGTACCAGTCAACATTCATAGAATGAAGGGCAAACATAGATAGTCAATAAATGGGTGGAAAGGTACCTGAGGAACTATGTAGGGGGAAAACAACACACGTGGGTAAAGTGGGTTCATCTAGGGGAGTACTGCTACAACACGACATATCACATGTCCATCAGGATGACACATTTCATAGCCTTGTACGGATATGATGCCCCATCATTCATGGAGATGGTATTTGGGGACAGTAGTGCTTCGAGAGCCAAGAATTGGATAGAGGAGAGCCATAAAATTCTCAAAACAGTGAAGTAAAATCTATAGGAAGCACATAACCAACAAAAGATATATGCATATAGACAGAGAGTAGAGAGCAGTTTTGAAGTGGGGGATTTGGTATTTCTCAGACTTCATCCATACAGACAATCTTCCATGAAGAAGAGTGGGGCAAAAAAACTAAAATCACGGTTCTATGGGCCTTACAGGATCACCTGGAGCATTGGCAAGGTGGCCTACGAGTTATAGCTACTAGAGGGTAGTAAGATTCACAATGTGTTCTATTGGAACATGTATAATCTTGAACTTTTGAGCTTTACATTCTCTACTTCACGAAAAATATATTCTTTCCCAAAACGGTAACTTATAAAATAACTTTTGAATTTTAAACCAAATTTATTTCTGGTTAAATAGTAATAAGGCACGTGTAATATCCGCTGTTGATGAAGTTTTTTGGTTTGAGCGAACGATCCTAATTTCTCCGGAGTTTTGGAGCCGCCTAATTGTTCAAGAAGTAAATCGCTAAAGGTCGCTCTGGAGCTTCATGCATTTCGATGAGTCTTAACGATAAAAGTCTTGAAACCCAAAAGTGTTCGTTATCACTTTTCCTAAACCTTTAAAGGACACAAGTCGTAGTACACATGTATTTTTTGAGTCTTCCCTGAGTTGACATGTGGCACTCATTTCTGACATTTTGGTTTGAAGATTCATACGATTCCAAGTAACACGTGGTACCTCCATTTTCTTGACACGTCATCTAGAATGATGTCATTTGCGACACGTCACTACGGGATATGGCCCTTCGGAAATATAATAAAGAACTAATTCACAAATAACCGAAGCACCAAAATGCCAAAGTATTAAACTTTAATTAATTCAGTTAATCATGGTCAAGAGATAATTAATAACTTTGTACTTTGGGGTTCAGACGTTTACCCCTCAGCGTATCCCAAAATATTTGTAGTCCGAATTTCAGAAACAGTTAAAGTTAAGTATGATTAATTAATAATTAAAATCGATTACCAGATAATTAATCACTTTGCAGTTTAGGGTTTCAGGGTTTTCACTTCGAGCTACATTTAAATTTCCCGAAGTATGAACTCCCGAAACACTTAACGTTAACACACCTTTTTAAACATGATTAATTAAGGTTTTAAAAGCGATTATCCAAGGATTAACCTTTGCAGATTCGAGATTCAAGAAATTTTCACTTTGTCTCATCTAAAACTCTCGAACACGAACCGCCGAATATTAATGGAATTTATGACTAATTAACAGTAGTGATTCAAACACGGATCGCGTATCGCCAGGTAGACTTTTCCATTAAAGTTAATAAATTTTCCGTCCATTAAGCTATACTTGAATCGATGCATCTGATGTGAATAAAAACAATTAGATTTTGAATTCATTTTCACCTTCCACAAAGTAGCAAGTTTTATCTGATTGAGAAGCTCACACAATTCCTCTGCAACAGGTAACCTTGTTTTGTTCTCTCGATATCATGGTACCACAAAAAATGATGAAGAAGCCTGATTTGGCTGGCGAAGGTTCAAATCCAAATGCGGACGTTCTTTCGAACACCACGCCGCGAGCCATAGACTGTCAAATATTGGACGTCGGTGGTCGAGGTTCTGGAACATGAAATCATAAACTATCCAGAAGATTTCGGAGATGAAGAAGATGATACTAATGAAGCTAAACTCAGATATATAGCTCAATCAGAGCTACACAAGATAGCTTCGCGGCCGAGACTCATGTCGTACAATGACATGATAAGCTGGGCCTTGGAGAACATTGACATCCAAACCGGGAGCATCACCAACCACTAGAAAGTTGTCGTTAGTTCGTTCCGACCGGAACACCTCCAAGTAATGTATAAGCTATCTCCCGACCCTAAATATAATTACAATGTTGCATTTATGTTGGAGTCCGAGCAACATGAATGCATACAATATGACAAGAGTTATCTCGATATATTCAAGTCCTGGTGGGGGCACCTTGAGAAGTTCAGGGTCGACGCTCATGGCATGTACGCCACAATGTTGTTGGACACTCACATGATTTACGTAGCCATGATTCTCTGTAGACTGTTTGGGAAAAAGAGTCCTACTCATTTTCCCATGGAATGGGTATCGATTATGCATGAGGTGGCTGAGGGCTACACCTATAATTGGGCCAAAATTTTGTCAGACAACTTGGCCAAAGAAGTTACTGAATACAAAATGGCAAAATCAAAGGGGCAGCCTGCCCCTTTCTATATGTTTGCATATGTCATGGACGCCATCTATTTTCTGACTCCTTTCTCATTGATGAATTGGAGCTGGACCCCGACTAATGTAGAGCCTATTCACTTTTATCATTCCAAGTTGTGGGAGGAAAAAGAAAAATATTTCTTTTACAAAATTTGTCACAATGTAGTAGTCCCTGTCCATATAGCCCTATATGGTCGCCCACCCCCTCAAATTTCAAACATAATTATGGGAAATCTGGGCAAACTAGCAGATTGATTCATTGAAGAAAACTTCTCTTATATTAGGTTTTTCGGATGCTTAGTCCCTCCCCATGCTCTCCCGAGATTTCTACCAGACCGACTGGTGTGCCAAGAAGTATCTTACCAGACAGTAACGGGGGGCATCAACAAGGAACTGAAGGCAACCAGAAAAAGGTATAGCCTACCTTCCCTATCTAGGTTGGTATGTTTTCACTATTGGATTTCGGTCACTCCAAAGTGGAGGCTGCAGCTTTGGAAGATGTCAAATTGGTTGACATCGAATTCAAAAGGCACGACCCACACAAAATCGTGGAGAACCACCTGG
>SNQJ01S0118741.1:312-14961 GCA_010110895.2 Picea sitchensis
TTTATTATGCTATAGGATCGATCACATCTGTTTGTGACATGGAACCGTCATATCTGCTCTAGAAGTGTTGCAACTCGGTGGTAGAGCTTACCAAAACATGCATGCCCTAGGTAGGCCCTAGTTGCATTATGGTGTCCATGCTGTTTCTAAAAACACTGTAGGCTCGGGAGTCCGTATAGTCTTTCCTGAATATGAGTTTGAGCCTCATTTGCATGAGTCTTTTTCACTCTTTGTCTTACCCTCAGGACTCCCAAAACATAATGGGTCTCCTTTTAAGCCCTTTTCAGACCCTCTAAAAATGAAAAGATTCTCGAGCGATCTTCTGACCTTTCATGCTCGTTAAACTGAAATTTCAAGTCACGTCTGTTTGGTGGTAGTTTACCCCTTTTTCGGTCCGAATGGTCAACTGTACGAACAAAGGTATACTCTATCGAATTCTCATTCTTTAGAAGAGTACTCTCAGGTATAATTTTATTCCTTTTTTGGGCCCGAGGGACTAAATTTACGAAAAGGAAACCCCCACGGAGTCCATAGTTAAGCTCTTTTCAGACTCCCTAAAATTGAAAAGATTTTCGAGTGACCTTATTCTTTCACACTCGTTAAATTGGTCCAGAAGAATATTCCTGATGGAGTGCATAGTTAAGCTTTTTTCAGACTCCTTAAAAGTGAAAAAATAGCCAAGCGATATTGTCCTTGTCACACTCGTTAAAATGGTTTTGAATTGACGTTTAATCGGCGCTAATTTATCCCTTTTTCAAACCGACTAGACTATTGTCGAAAAAGGTATCCCAACGGAGTCTCCTTTTATGCTTTTTCAAACTCTCCAAATATGAAAAACCACTGAGCTTACCTTCTCTGGGCTCGTTAAACTTACATCAAAGGACGTTACCATTGTGTGTTCTATCAACCGCATTTGCATACCTTATTCATCAGCCTTGTGACAGTTTGCTTCTGCGTCTGAACACCTTTGGCCGCCAGAGGATTTTTCCCGAGTATCATTTTACCAAAACATAAATCTTGTCCTTGTGCCTTGAACTTGTATGTTTGTAGTATTCGTTCCTCCATTGTAACGCAATATTCCTTTATTCTTTTTCAAAAATTATCAAAAAGAACAAAAAAATCAAATATACCCCAAAAAGAGGATGGGAAAAGTATTTTCTTTATTGGCAGCATAATGAGTCACCCTTGGATGAAGCACATCTATCTGTTTGATCATCATACTATGGGATGTAGTACGACCTTAGGAATCTTTTCTCACTATATAGAGTTGTGTCCTCCATCGTTTGGTTACTCTTCCAAACATATGGAGAATTTGTGTTGCCTCCTGCTTCGTACACTTATGATTAACATATATGTTTCCTGAGTCTTATCATTTGTCATGCTATTGTCCAAGGGAAGTTTGTCACTGAGCCTAATTCGGCCCCTCTGCAATATGTCTCTTGTCTGCATACCCGAACATCCTGAACGTCCAATCAAGTCCTTGTTCGAAATCACTGAAGCCTTCAATTTGATCATCAAGGTTATCAAGTCCATAACCGACGAGTCATCGAAGACCTCTGGGTAGTGCAGTCGTACACTCATATTACACTCCTACCCGAGTTTTAGAAGATTTTGAAGTTGTTTCTCAAGCTCTGAAGTACAACCATCAGGCCGAATCAGCTTCTATAGGATGGGTACTCTATATGTATATCTTTCTGATTTCAAGATGTAGCTCCGTTGTGTATTATTTGTGGCTACTCTTTATAGTTATTTTACATGGATCTACAGTGTATTTGATTGGTAGCCATGGTTCTATTTTATCCCAAGCATGGGTATGCTCGCCTCAGTGAGACATTTGTTATTTTTCAGATAGCACCTTCTGGTTCCTGATCCTTGGGCTCACTCATTCATAACATCAGTAAAGATTGGTAAAATATTGGTAATGTATTTTGGCCATCAGATGCTCTTCTAACCTCACACATTAGGGGGCATCTGTTATAACCCTAAATTGCACCACACATTCTTACTTGGCATCATGCCAACTCATATCCCTTCATTTCCAAAACATCTGTTGAACAACTCTTTGGAAATCCTCTTGTGTCAAGGCCCATGCACCCTAAACCATTACTTCCAGCGTGTGCACGCTGGCTGGCTCACTACAGCTTGCATGTACCTAACAAAGCACAAAAAAAGGAAAGTTGTTGATGGAACAAAAATCTATGGGTCAGTTAACTGAAACTCCCAACTATGCATGGCCGAGGGTTCATCCAAAACCCTAGCTCCTTCTAGCCTATAAAAGAAGGGGTAGGGGTACCGTTTGGATGAGGAAAAAATATAGCGAATAAACTCTACCCATTTACGTAATCCATTGTCCCAACCCTTTATCCTTTCCTCATGCCAAAGGAGATTTAATGCAAAGAAGTTGGAGGACAAAAGAAGAAGAGCCTAGGATCAGGTTCAAGGAGTGGTGGCCGGTCTCATTTTTTATTGTAAGTTGATTCATTTTCAGTAATAAAAAGAATACTTTTCCCGTCCCAATGTATGAATTGTCTATGATTTGATGAATTTATGCTTTATTTCTAACCCTTGAGTAGAGAAGTAGCATGCATGCATAGTTGTTATTTGTCTTGATTGCAAGTTATTTATGGAAGGAGCAGCATAAGCAAGTGGTCAAAGCGCAACGGAGGATCTACATCGAACGTCGGTGATAAGGTGAGTGGTTCTCTTCATGCATTTACTGTGAAAGGGGGGTTTTAATCTTGGGTTGTAGGTTAAAAAGTAATTTATTTTCGGTCAAAATATGCATGCAATTCTGACCCTAGTTTGCTAGTTCTTAGGGTATTTTTCCCAACAACACTCTTGAGCATTGAACCCTGGGTCTGCCCCTATGCCAACAAATGGTTCTGTTGCCAAGACCTGAAACTATGATTGTTGGGAACTAAGGAAGAAGAATATTTGTGAGAAGATCTGAACTGGAACTGTGAAAGATCTGTGTGTAGATCTGTTGCTTTAATGTGCAGTACCCTGACCGACTTTGAATCTTTGTGCTAAGAAAATAAGTTCAATCTAAAGAGAAGAGGTAATCTCTGAAAGATTTGTGCTTCGTTAAAGGTAATATAAGTGGAATATTTTATTTCAACAGCATGGATCTAGGTATGTTTGATAAATTTTGTCCTAGATTGAAAAGTAGGGCACAACTAGATATGAAAAGGTTTGATATGAATAGATATGATAGAAATAATGAAATATATGTTATACCTATGCACAGAGAGAATGTTTGGACTAACAAATGGATGCAGGATCCTAGAAAGAAGTTGTTGCAAGTTAGCTACTATAATCCTAGCACGCAGTACAGGAAAGTTTGGGGATCATTTTAAAGAAAGAAATGATTAACTCTTTGTTACAGTTGTAGAAGACAGAGACATATTGCTAAGGATTGTCCTGGTAGAAGACCTAGTTGTCTTTGTTGTAAAGCTATGGACCATGAAGTTTTAGATTTCCCTAGAATGATTGCCAAGCTTGAAAAAATGAATATGAGGCAAGAAGATGATGAGAGAGGTCAAGCAACTGAAACCATGGAAAAACCCCAGAAAGAATCAGAGAAAGTATTGCTATAGATGAAAAAAACCTTGAATGACCACCGACATGTCATCTTATCAGAGATCTTTGAAGAAAAAGAATGCATAGAATCAAGAATAAGAGACTTTAACATTGATTGTGTTCTGGATGGGGAAATACAAGTGAATATTAAGACAGAAAGAACTTGGGAAACTTTAGGGAAGCTTGGTATGATTCATTCATAGGGAGGACTAGGCCTATTTAGTGGAAAGCTGATAAATATATGTGGAAAGCTCACCCAGATATCTATGAGTACCAATGGAACTTCGACAAAGGAAGAATTTGAAGTTGTTAAATTTATTGAGAACAACGCTCCATTTTCTATGTTACTAGGAAAACCTTGGATTGAAATAGACCAGGTCAGAAGGAAAGAAGAAGTCTTAGAGCAGAAGAAGCAAGAGTTGAAAGATTTCATGACTAGGAGAATCACACACTTGATCGAAGAACAAGAGAACAGATAGAAGCTATTTAACACCAGAGACCTAGATGTTGAAGTTTCTAGAACACAAGGAGTCTCAAATAATACTGAAGCACCTACCCCAGATAAAGAAGAAGTATTTCCCCTGAAAGAATCTTAACAGTGTAAAGTTACTATGCCAAAAGAAGATAAAAATCATAATGGAAAGAGGAATATCGAGACAAAGCTCACTGGGAGAAAGGATAGAAAGATCAACAAGAAGAGAGCCAAGATCAAAAAGTTATAGAAGGTTCCAAAGGGAACTTCACAGAGGGAAATATTACAAAATTGGAGCTTCACCAGGATATCATAATAGCGCCACATAGCACTTCACCGTGGTGAAGAAATATAGTCGTTGGAAACAATATAACTGTTAGACCTCCATCAAAGAAGTTATCATTGATCTCATGGCCAAGAAAACAATGTCTGCAAGTATTCAAGAATCTTCGATGAGAGGAGTGCAAGCCTCTCCATCGACTGCTCACGGAGCCGGACCATCCCGATTCGTCACAGAAAAGAGAACCAGGCACAAGGATGACCTAGGCAATGCGAAGTTGATCCCGACCATATTGCCCCACTACATCTCGCCGCTGGTCGACGAGGTGAGTCATGATAGTGTGCCAAGAGAGTTCGAGTACACCATGGTTACTGCATACCTCCTGAAGGGGATATGCATAGTTCAAGCACAGCAGGAGAAGGTTTCTCTCTAGGCAAAGCTTAAAGAGGAGAAAATACAGATGCAACAAGAAAAAGAACAGTTGCTCGCAAAGAAACTCGAAATAAAAGAATCAGTCAACAAATAACTCCTCTTTGTGATAGGCTTAGAGATAAAGGCAGAAGATCAAGTCACACATCAAGTTGAGCAGCTCACAAAAGCTATCTAGTAGCTACAACAAATAATAATAGACCTAGAGCTCTGCATAGTGCCTAACAATCAGCAAGATGTAAGGGATCAAAGAAAAGAAACTTCTCGGAGCACAGTTGAGAGAATAAAATCCCTTGCCACGGAATGCAAGCAAATGAGTGATCGCAGTGTCCAAACGTTTGAGAAAATCATTGAGAATCCATAACTGAAGGCACTGGAGTCGCATCTCCAAGAGGCGAAGTATCAAGCATAAACAATACAAGCACAGTTGAATCCCCTGTCAGTGTTGAAAGGATGAAGCGATCCCAAGAGAAGCACACTGCCCAGTAGAAGATCCATACCATTCATAGCAAGGTCATGGAAGTGACTTAGAGGCTCCAACCTATACAGGATGAGGCTTGCCAACTATTTGCAGAGATCGAAGGTCGATGAACATAAATGGAGAAATTCGTCACTGCAGCCGAACAACGTTTAGAAGGCCCTGTAAATGAAGAAGTCATCCAAGAGTTCACTTAACAGGGGGCCATGGAACAACAACAATTTGAAGCAGCTCGAGGATTTTGAGGCAGAAATAACCAAATAAGAGTGACTCGGGATGAGTCACAGGTGAGTGTTGGGGGCCTATTGGCCCTTGACCAATATTTGTGGATCCTTGGTCATGTGTGACCTATTTTTGGGACTTCGACAGGCTGTCGAAGGAAGAGCTCAATTCGAAGCGGAGATTGCAGGATCTAGGCAACGTTTTAGGGCTTTTTGGGTTTTGGGATAATGTAACGGATATGGGAATGTGAGCCTATGGGTTTACCCATGGTTAGGCCCGATTTTGTAATGTATAAATAAGTAGCTAGTCGATGTAGAAAGCGTTGAAATCTATGTGATTGGAGATGAATAGCTAAGTGTTAGTGATAGTTGTAAATGCTCTGTGCAGACAGTGTAAGGCTTGCAAGGCTAAGTGCAAGTAATTGTAAGAAGGCTTTGTGTTTTAATCTAGCTCGGGGAAGGAGGATCTGGCGGAGTGTGCGCATATCTCCTATTCTATGCAGAGTAGGATCTTGATGTTTTGTCCCTGTAAGAAGCTTGAATGAAGATAATAAAGAAGAGAAGAGTTGGTGGATGTAGCCCCAGGGTGGGGGTGAACCACGTACATGCTGTGTTGATCTGCTTTGTGCGATGTATTTATGTGTCTATGTGCTTACTTGCTTAGTGATTTGATATAGATGAATGATAGATAGATCTGATGTTTCTTTGTGAATAATAATGTGAATGAATGCTAGATATGACCTATCTGAATATGTTTAATTCTTGAATCTGATAGATATAATCTGTTTCTCTATGCTAAGTGCTACTAGATGTTGGATCTGATTGAATACTACAATGTTCTATAGTTTAGGGTTTATCTGCGCTGATAGTAGGAATTGACTGCATTGTAACTAAGAACTAGATCTTGATTAATGTTAACTGCTAAGTGCTATGTTAAGTGTTAGAATCACATATCTGTGTCCCAACTAAGGTTGCAGACACTGGATTCCTACAACCACCCCTGCCTCTACCTTGGGTGAGACTTCATCTAGTTCGCAGGTGTTTCCTAAAGGGTCGGTAGTTAGGGTTTTGTTGGTGTGCTCTTGAGCATTGAACCTTGGGTCTTCCCCTGTGCCAACGAATGGTTTCGTTGTCGGGACCTGAAACTATGATTGCTGGGAACTGAGGAAGAAGAAGCTTTGTGCAAATATCTAACTTGGAACTGTGAAATCTCTGTGCGTAGATCGGTTTCTTTAGTGTGCAGTACCCTGACCAACTTTGAAGCTTTGTGTTAAGAAAAGAAGTCTTATCTGAAGAGAAGAGGTAAGAACTGAAAGCTTTGTTCTTCGTTAAAGGTAATATAAGTGGAAATTTTTGTTTCAACACCATGGATCTAGGTATGTTTGATAAATTTTGTCCTAGCTCGAAAAGTAGGGCACAACTAGATATGAAAAGGTTTGATATGAATAGATCAGATAGAAATAATGAAGATATGTTATACCTATGCATAGAGAGAATGTTTGGACTAACAAATGGATGCAGGATCCTATAAAGAAGTTGTTGCAGGTTAGCTACTATAATCCTAGCACGTAGTACTAGAAAGGCTAGGGATCATTTAAAATAAAGAGAGGATTAACTCTTTGTTACAGTTGCATAAGACCAGGATATCTTGCTAAGGATTGTCCTGGTAGAATACCTAGTTATCTTTGTTGTAAAGATATGGACCATGAAGTTTTAGATTTCCCTAGAATGATTGCCAAGCTTGAAAACATGAATATGAGGCAAGAAGACCATGAGAAATGTCAAGAAACTGAAACCATGGTAGAACCCCAGAAAGAATTAGAGAAAGTATTGCTACATATGAAAGAAACCCTGAATGACCACCAACATGTCATCTTATCAGAGATCTTCAAAGAAAAAGAATGTATAGAAGCAAGAATAAGAGACTTTGACATTGACTGTGTTCTGGATGGGGAAACACGGGTGAATATTATGATAGAAAGAACTTGGGAAACTTTAGGGAAGCCTGATATGATTCATTCATTGGGAGGAATAGGCCTATTTAGAGGAAAGATGATAGATCTATGTGGAAATCTCACCCAGATATCTATGAGTACCAATGGAACATCAACAAAGGAAGAATTTAAAGTTGTTAAATTTATTGAGAACAACGCTCCATTTGCTATGTTACTAGGAAAACCTTGGATTCAAAGAGACCAGGGCAGAAGGAAAGAAGAATAAGTATTAGAGAAGAAGAAACAAGAGTTGAAAGATTTAATGACTAGGAGGATCACACACTTGATCGAAGAACAAGAGAACAAATCGAAGCTATTTAACACCATAGACTTGGATGTCAAAGTTTCCAGAACACAAGGAGACTCACTGAAGACTGAAGCACCTACTCCAGATAAAGAAGAAGTATTGCCCCTGAAAGAATCTCAATAGTGCGATGTTACTATGCCAAAAGAAGATAAAAATCAGAATGGAAAGAGGAATACCGAGACGAAGCTCACTGGGAGAAAGGCTAGAAAGCTCAACAAGAAGAGAGTCAAGATCGAAAATTTATAGAAGTTTCTAGAGGGAACTTCATAGAGGGAAAAATTGCAAAATTGGAGCTTCATTGGGATATCAGAATAATTCCACATGGCACTTCACCGCGACGAAGCAATATAGTCATTGGAAACAATATAACTATTAGATCGGAGTCAAATAAGTGCGCATTAATATCATGGACTAGAAATTAATGTTTGCAAGTATTCAAGCATCCTCGACAAGAGGAGTGCAAGCCTCTCTATCGACTGCTCGTGGAGCCGGATCATCCTGAGTCATCAGAGAAAAGAGAACCAAGCACAAGGATGACCTAGCTAATGCGAAGTTGATCCCAACCATATTGCCCGACTACCTCCTACCGCTGATCGGCACGGTGATTCATGATAGTGTGCCAAGAGAGTTCAAGTACATCATGTTTACTGCGTACCTCCTGAATGGGATATGCATAGTTCGATCACAGGAGGAAAAGGTTTCTCTCCAGGAAAAGTTTGAAGAGGAGAAAACACAGATGCATCAAGAAAAAGAACAGTTGCTCGCAGAGAAACTCGAAGTAAAAGAGGCAGTCAACAGATCACTCTGCTTTGTGATAGGCTTAGAGATAAAGGTAGAAGATTGAGTCATGCATCAAGTCGAGCATCTCTCAGAAGATATCCAACAGCTACAACAAAGAATAGCATACCTCTAGCTCCGCATAGTGCTTGGCACTCTACAAGATGTAAGGGATCAAAGAGAAGCAACTCTCTAGAGCGCAGTTGAGAGAATAAAATCCCTTGCCACAGAATGCAAGAAAATGAGTGATTGCAGTACATATACGTATGAGAAACTCACTGAGAATCCAGAACTGAAGGCATTGGAGTCGCATCTCTAAGAGGTGAATTATCAAGAAGAAACAATACAGGCACAATTGAATCCCTTGTCAGTTGTTGAAAGGATGAAGCGATCCCAAGAGAAGTGCACTTCCTAGCAGAAGATCCATATCATTCATAGAAAGGTCATTGAAGTGGCTCAGAGGCTCCAACCTATACAAGATGAGGCTTTTCGATTATTCGCAAAGATCGAAGTTCGAGGAGCAGAACTGGAGCAAGTTGTCACTGCAGTTGAATAGCATTTAGAAGGCCCTGTCAATGAAGCAGTCATCCAAGAGTTCATTGAATAGCAGGCCATGGAACAACAACAATTCGAAGCAGTTCGAGCCAAGCTCAAGGATTTTGAGGCAGAATTAACTAGATAAGAATGACTCTGGATGAGTCATAGGTGAGTGTTGGGGGCCTGTTTTCCCTTGGCCAAGTTTTGAGGATCCTTGGTCATGTGTGACCTATTTTTGGGACTTCGACAGGTTGTCGAAGGTGGAGCATAATTTGAAGCAGATATCACGGGATATCGACCCTTTTTTAGGGATTTTTGGGTTTTGGGATAATGTAAGGGGTATGGGAATGTCGGCCCATGGGTTTACCCATGGTTAGGCCCGATTTTGTAATGTATAAATAAGTAACAAGTCGATGTAGAAAGCGGTGAAATCTATGTGATTGGAGATGAATAGCTAAGTGCTAGTGATAGTTGTAAATGCTCTGTGCAAATAGTGTAAGGCTTGGAAGGCTAAGTGCAAGTAACTGTAAGAAGGCTTTGTGTTGTAATCTAGCTCAAGGAAGGAGGATATAGCAGAGTGCGTGCAGATCTCCTGTCCTATACGAAGTAGGATCTTGATTATTTGTGCCTGTAAGAATCTTGAACGAAGATAATAAAGAGAAGAAGTGTTGGTGGACATAGCCCCAGGGTGGGGGTGAACCACGTACATGATGTGTTGCTCTGCTTTGTGTGATGTATTGATGTGTCTATGTGCTTACCTACTTAGTGCTTTGATATATATGAATGATAGATATATATGATGTTGCTTTGTGCCTAATAATGTGAATGGATGTTAGATATGACCTATGTGAATATGTTTAGTGCTTCAATATGATAGATCTGATCTGTTTCTCTATGCTAAGTGATTCTAGATGTTGGATTTGATTGAATACTGTGATGTTCTATAGTTTAGGGTTTATCTGCACTGATAGTAGGAATTGAATGCGTTGTAACTAAGAACTGGATCTTAATGAATGTTAACTGCTAAGTGATATTTTAAGTGTTATAATTGCAGTTCTCTGTCCCAGCTAAGTTTGTAGACACTGGAATCCTGCAACCACCCCTACCTCTACCTCGAGTAAGACTTCATATGCTACGTAGGTGTTGCCAAAATGGCCTGTATTTAGGGTTTTGTTGGTGCACTCTTGAGCGTTGAACCCTGGGTCTGCCCTGTGCCGACAGACATCAAACCCTTGAAAGACAAGGTATTGTGTGATGTTTCCCCCCTTGAATTTTTTTTATGTTATTTTAGGAGAACCATATATGTGGAAGTGTCATGTTGTTTATGAATCTAGGCCCCATAGTGTCATTATTACTTTGGGAGTTCAACTCCACAGGGCACCATAGGTAGTCCCAACTACTATGGTATCTTTGATCTCCACAAAGTAGTGAAAAAAGGTGTTCTCTAAGACTTGGAGATTTGTCATCTTTATGGTTTTGTTGGAAGGAGAACATAAAGTCAATGAAACCGCCAAAACCTTTGCACACTATCTCTCTACATGGAATCAATAGGTGTACAAGATAGTAGAATATCACAAAGACATCTTTGCCTCTCCTACTGGAGTGCGTTTGCACTGTCAGGTAAAGAAATAAATTGATTTGACACCCAATTATCCCCTACCTAATGACCCTATTTACAAGTTTTCTTTGATGGAGAATGAATAAATAAAATGCCATATCCAAGAGCTAATTCTGAAGGGCCACATCACACCAAGCTCCTCACCTTGCAAGAGCCCAATTTTTCATGTACAGAAGAAGGACAGGACATGGTGACTTTGTATTGATTACAAATCCCTAGAAAAGATCATAGTCAAGAACCAATATCGAAAATCCCACACTGATGATCTTCTTGATCAGCTCAAGGGATCCAAATTTTTCAATAATATTGATATGAAGTTAGGTTACCACTAGGTGTTGATTGAGGAGACTGATGTATGGAAGATAGCATTCAAGTCTAAAGAAGGTCTCTTCAAGTGGTTGTTCATGCCTTTTGTCTTAACTAATGCCTCTTCCACATTCATGCGGATGATGGATGATATATTTCGTCCATTCGCAAACTCCTTTGTGGTCTTATATCTTGATTACATCCTCATATTTAGAAAAACTTGGGAGGAGCATTTGAAGAACATCCAACAAGTCTTGGGAACCCTACAACAACAAAATTTATATGCCAATTTGGATAAGTGTTCCTTCATCATGCAAAGAATCCAATATTTGGGATACATCTTGGATGAGTGGTGTGTTCAATTGGATCCAACAAAGATGAAATTCATCCACAATTGGTCGGCCTCAAAGACACTAAACAAGCTCCACGGTTTCTTGGGCCTCGCCAACTTCTACTATAGGTTTATCTTGAGGTTCTCTCAAATCGCATGGGCCCTAAGATAGGTGACCAAGGGTAAAGTGAAGGCCAAGTTTGTTTGGGTCGCATCCCAATAGAAATCATTCCAAGATTTGAAATTCAACCTCTACTCAGCATCAGTCCTTATATTGTCAAACCTAGAACATCCATTTGAGATTGATACTAATACTTCAGATTATTCTATCGGTGTTTTCCTCACTTAGCATGGGCATCGTTGGCTTATCACAATGAAAGAATATCTAATATTGTTTGCAAATACCCCATCTATGAAAAATATATGTACTTCATTGTGCATACATGTTGACAGTGGAAGCATTGCATTCTATGGAAGGAAATGATCATCCACATTGATCACATGCCTCTGTAATTCATGCAAACATAGGGAAAGTTACAGAATGACTATCATCAGAAGTGATCCATGTACTTGCAAAAATTCCACTTGAACATCAAGTAAAAGAAGGAAAAAACCAACCATGTCATAGACTTTCTCATTTGACCCTTGTTTGTGGCACTAACCACAGTTCTTAACTCCTATGGGCATGAGAAGTTTGAGTGGCCATAATTTTACAATAGTGACTCTAACTTTTTTGTTACCTATCAAACATTGAGAACAACACAAAAAGTTCCAAACTTTCATCTACAATATGAACTTTTATGCCATCTAATTCATATTTGTGTTCTTTCAAGCAAGCATGTGAAGCTGATTTGGGAAGTTTATTACGGTCGGATAGTAGGACACTTTGGTGTGGAAAGAATAGTGGCAGTATTGAAAAATCATTTTTATTTGTGGACGCTTCGATAAGATGTCCACAAGTACATCAGATCCTACATTACTTATGCTATTTCCAAACCTGCAATCAAGAAAAAGGGGCTATACACCCCTCTTCCTACTTTGGATAGGCCTTGGGAGTCCATCTCCATGGATTACATATATAGTCTACCTTCAACTAGGAATGGGAATGACTATTTCTTCATGGTCATTGATCGATTCTCTAAGATGGTAGTTTTGGCACTTTGCAAGAAGAGCATCACAATTGAGGCCACTACTAAGCTCTTCTTTGAACGTGTTTGGGTTCATTTTGGGCTCGCATAGACCATTGTTTTAGATCAAGATAGTAGGTTCCTATAATTTTTGTTCCATCCTATGTTCGATGATGGACACTAAGCTAAACAAATCAACTTCCTTCCACCCACAGAATGATTGAAAAACAAAGGTTGTCAACAGGATAATTTTCCATATCATGAGGATGTACAATTAAAAACATCAACGCACATGGAATGATATCCTTCATTATGTTCAACATAGCTACAACAGTCTCTCCACAAATATATTGGCCACATCCCTTTTTAGGTATGCTTGGGGTTCCAGCCATTGGCCCCCATTGACATAACTTTTCCCATTACAGTTGCACAGGAAGAGTCCTCCCTTTCTCAAGTAGAGGTTGATCAAGTAGCCAAATTTGTTGAAAGAATCCAACACATCCAACAACAAGTTTAGGATATTTTGAAAAAATCCAACACCAAGTACAAGTATCACCATGATCAACATCGGGTACCACACAAGTTTAAGGTGGGAGATAAGGTATGGTTCCATTTGTTGAAAGAGTGCCTCATAGGACCCCATCAGAAGCTCCCTGATGGATCTTACACCATCACCAAGGATATGGGTGAGAGTTCTTTTGAATTAATTATTTTCCCTTTCCTTGGCTTGCACCCAATATTTAATGTGGAACTACTTCGACCATATTTTCCACCTCTCCTAGACACTTCGGACACAATCGAGCACTTGGCCCCTACATAACTCAATCCTGACTACATTGAATAGGAATAAGTTGATCATATCATGGAAACCAAAATGAAGGGCACTCACCGACAGAACATCCAACTCTATCGGGTCATCAAAGTAAGGCAACGTTTTCACCATGGAAAGTGTCTCACTAGGAGTTAGATTTAGCAAAAGTTCCTCTGTATGATGGAGGAACTTGATGTAATGGAGACCATTTCTTCCTAAGGACGGAGGGTTCATCTAGGAGGATACTGGTGGCCACCCTCCTATTCTACAAATTCAGAATGGTTCCACATCTTGGCAGTTTTTCTATAGTTTTTCAGGTCCCAAACTTCAAGGGCCATTCTGAGACCCTAAACGACGTTTTCTTGAGGCGATAACACCTATCATGTAGTCAAAGAAAAAGGGTAGGTTGAACATAATGTGTATTCCTCAGCTAGACCTTTTTTATGGGGTGTCGAGTACCCCAAATGTATATCATATGCGAAAGTTGCACCCACGGGAAGTTGACATATCAACTAACTACATCTGTGCCCACAAATATTTTTTGTGTTTCATCTTCTGGGGTTAGGGTTTTGGACATGTATGGTTTTCTCATTGATGTTTTATGTTAAAAGGCCTTTCCAGCCTTTTTGTAATCAAATTATTGTGAATGATTGTAATTGAGACCTCTCTCTTCAGGGATAATCTCCCACCATTCTAGATATCTTGGGTGCTTTGCATTTTAGAGTCTTTTTGTATTCCAGAAAATCATTAATAGAAAGTGAGCTTAACTGTATTACTTTGTTTCTTCCAAAATATCTATGTGTTTCCTTGTTATATCTCTACCTTCATGTCATTCTCAATATAATTTGAATCATGTGGATTATTCTGCAAGTAATTATTATGTCAAACCCATCTAGTAATAATTTTGATTTAATCAAGTTATCTTGTTTACTTGAATGAAATTCTAGATGTTAGTTTAGTATTTATTATTTGAGTATGATTCAACATTTTCAACTAATCATAGAATTGGTTTTTTGATATAAAATAATATTAAAACAATCATTTTTCTATGAGGGTATGTTAGTAGCTAAGTCTTTTGTAGAAATATTTCTTGGAAGTACACCTATTAGCTATTGATTTATCCTCGGATACATTTTCTTTAAGAGTTATCTTTTGAGGAAGAATCGTTATCTCTCTTATTTGTATGTATATGTTCTAAAGTAATAAAATAATTTTCTTACTAGAATTATTTCTTAGAGAACCTAATGTTGTGGAATACTGTTATTTTTTTGTCCCTAAAGGTTATACTTAGGGTGGGATTATTTAAAAACCATTTTGCAATATATATATATAAACTCATAAAAAATAAAGAAGAGTTAAAAGAGCATAATGGAAAACTCTTA
>SNQJ01S0118741.1:27478-40421 GCA_010110895.2 Picea sitchensis
ATCCATTCACATTCGTTGGAATGTACTAGAGTACCTTGGGAATCATTGACATTAATGGTGATCTCCCTCGTGCTTGTTAACGGTTTACATCATTGACTGGTAATAAAGTGGTTTCTGCCATGTTCGACATCAGGACATCTATTCGCATGGTTAGATTCGTACTACATAGGGATCGGTAAGAAGACCCTGGGTTGATTGATCACTTTTATATGTACTTTGCCCAAGTTGTGATGGTGTTTCTTTTGAACAATGACACATATATTGTTACATAGATCCACTTTGTATTGGTCATGGATATGTCTTGTCATCTCATAGATCCACTATGTATTCTTCGTGGCTATGATCAGTTCATGTCATAAGAGTATATATCCACAGTGTATTTTCAGTGGCTATACCTTTTTATCAATACAATTATGGATCCGCAGTGTATTTTATGGTGGCCATAGCTTGCAAGTCTTGATCACCCAAGTATAGGTATGCCTGCCTTGGGTTTGAGACATGTCATAATATTTGTTGGATGTTTGTGTGCAGCTCTTTTTAGGTTCTCTGCATCTATACCCTTTCTTGAAAGTCTACAAATAATTTCATTTATTAGTTCTCATCTTCTAACTTCATACTTTGGGGGGCAATTTGTTACACATAAAAAATACTCACTTTGATAGTGTTGCAAGTGCCATCATTACAAAGGTCGCAAGTGTCGCATTTTGCTCACAAGTGTCACAAATGTCAAGGAAGCATACTTCCATGATACCTATATCATGCCTGTAAACGACATCAGGAGGACACTTGGCACATGTCAAACATTTTCTTTGGAAGAGGAGGAAAGGTTAACTGGGCTCATGAACCTTTTTCCATTTGAAATCACCTCAAAAACTAAGTTTTTGGAGAGGAGCGCTCCCCTATACCTCTTATGGGAGTGTTGGCGCCCCCCCTCACACTGTTTGGGAGTGCTATAAAGCTATTTGGCCTTTCTAGAGGAGTTCTATTGACTTTAGGAGTGTTGGCGCCCCCCTTAATCTTACTAGGGAGTGCTACAACGCTCTGATGGCCCTTTTGAGGGAGCTCTGACTATTCTGGGTAGTAGTTAAGTTGTTGAGATGAATGGGGGAAGGATCCTTTCATTCTTGGAAGGAAGTTGGATTCGAATCCCTAGTCCAGCCATGATCTTAGGGTAGATCCTTAGCTAAAGGAGGAAAATCCTCAACTTCCCCAAGGATATCTCAAGTGGTTAAAGCCTCTCCAAGGCTATATAAGGAAGCTTTCTCATGGTGAAAGAGGACTGAAAAAGGAGAATCACATCAAACTTATGATCTTATAAGTGGTGCTGGAACAGAGATATTTCGGAGGCAAGAGACCTACGATCTCATAGGGCGCAATCAGTGAAGCTATCATCATTTGTATCATGGATCTTTCAAGCAAGGGGTAGACAAGGAGGACTTGGCGAAACTATTGCAATTCATCTACGACTGTAAGTAATGTTTTGTCCTCATTAATATAACTTGCTTGGCCTGTTTCTTTCTAATTCATGTTCAATCTCACATGAGTTTGTCTCTTTAGTAGATAGACCTATTTCGGATTAATCTTGATAGAGTAGGAAGTGGTCGTACTTTGTTTGTCTACAAGGCTTATCGAGGAGCGAAATATTGGAGCTCAACTCGGAGCGTGCAGGGACAAACGCTGGTAAAAGGTATTTCTTTTCTCCTTCATCCTCATGCATTAGTTTTGTATAGATCTAAAAGGAATTCAGTGACCATGATAAGCACTTTCTGTATTAGAGTTAAGAGTCTAGCTCTTTGAGGAGATCTACCTGTCCGCGGGGATATTTTCCTTCAACACTTGGTGATGGTGTAAGGTCCATAATGGAGTGTACAAATATTTCGATGAGGCCCTATAAGGAATTCTTTCTGGAAGTGAAACCAAAATTTTTCTCCCACCTAAAACTTGTGTGGCACCCAGTGTTGATCATGCTATTGCTTGTACTTAGCATCGGAATTCTGTAAAATATCTTGAACCTGTTGGTGAATGTGTTGTATTCACTCAATAAATCGGGAGGCTTTTTTAACTTCAGTTAGAGCATCAGACGAGTCAGCCTAGGTGGTCGCAAGGTGTAGTGAAACATCCATGGGACCCAATGTTTGGAATCCCAAACCCACCTAAAAGGGGTTGTGTCCAGTTGAGATATGTATGGCTCTAATGTAGATGTGTTGAACATAAGAAAGAATATCGTCCCATGTGCGGGGGTCCTTGGAATTGTACATGCACAGGATATTCACGATCATCTGGTTGATGACCTCAGTTTGGCCATCTATCTGGCTATGGAAGGAAGTGGATTTGGTGAGCTTAGTGTCTAGCAGTGACTAGAGGCTCAACCAGAATATGCTTAGGAATCAGTTGTCCCGATATGGGATAATGGTTTGTGGGATACCAAAATGTACCCACACTCATTCAAATAAGAGCTTGGTAGTGACCTCCGCTATGATGCTCTTCTTGCAGGTGGCTATAATCTTCATCTTGGAAAAGAGATCAACAACCACAAAACAAAGTTAGTTCCCCGCTTGGTGGATAGAAGGACTGACATATAGTCTATTGAGATGGATTCTCGAGCCCTATCAGAAGAAGGAAGATAGGTGTACAGACCCTTTTTCTTAGTGGATGGTTTGATAATAACGTAGGCAGTGCAGGACTTGATATACTTGCTGACATCATGTCGAAGCTTCGACTAGTAAAAATGTTTTTATAGCACTACCACTATCTTTTCGATGCCAAAATGTCCTACCACCTGACTATAGTGGGCTTCCCAAATCAGCTTCTCCCGCTCGCTTGATGGAACACAAATATGGGCCAGATGGCATAAAAACCCGTCCTAAATATGAAAATTAATGGCAGTTGTGTTGGTGCCCAACATCTGGTAGGTGGTGGTGAAGTCGGGATCTTTCTCATAGAGGTGGGGCCATTCATAGGTATTGTGGTTGCAAGAGTCTATCATTGTGGTGAGTGCCACGAATGGAGGTCGGCTGAGGAAATCAACAACCTGGTTGGTACTACCTATCTTATACTTGATGTTGAGGTGGAATTTTTTCATGTGGACCACTTCTGATGGCGGTCATTCTACAATTTTCCTTATGTCTGCATAAACTATAGTGGCCTATGATCAGTGTGGATGACTGTCTCCTTCCTAAGCATGTAATTTCTCCATTGGCAGAAAGATTTCATAATTGAGTACATTTCTTTATCATAAGTAGGGTACTTACAGACAACATATGATAGTGTCTCACTATGATAGACCACAAGGTGACTATGGTGAGTGATAATTGTGCCCACATCATAGTATGAGGCATCTATCTTGATCTCAAAGGGATCTTGCAGGTTAGGTAATGAAATTACTAGGGATGAGCACAAGTGCCTCTTCAAATCATCAAAAACTTGTTGTTGGGACAGGCCCCACACAAACTTGGCCTTACCACCACCCCTGGTTACTTGGTTGAGATCCCATGCAATATGGGAGAATCCCAACATCAACCTACAATAGAAATTGGCAAGGCCTAAGAAGGTCTGAAGCTCCATGATCATGGTTGGGGTTGGCTAGTCATGGATGACCTGGATCTTGGATGGATCCACATGCACACCATGCTCATCAATAATGTATCCTAGGTATTGGACCCTGTCCAAGCCGAATGAGCATTTTTCCAAGTTGGCATATAGTTGGTGTTGTCATAGAGTGTGGAGAACCTACTGGATATGATGCAAGTGTTGTTGTATATCAGGATTTTATCCATATACACCACTACAAAAGAATTGGTGAAAGGCTACAAGATACCATCCATCATCCTCATGAAAGTTGTTGGGGAATTTTTCAAACAAAAAGGCATGAACAACGATTCAAAAAGACATTCTTTTGACTTGAAGGCAGTCTTCCATACATCTGTTTACTCTATTCGGACATGATGGTAGTCAGAATTCATATCAATCTAACTAAAGTATTTTCCCCCCTTGAGTTTCTCAAGGAGATCATCGATTCAGGGAATCGGGTATCGGTTCCTAACTGTAATCTTATTTAGGGCCTGGTAATCAATGCAGAGTCACCAGGTCTCATCTTTCTTCTGCACCATCATGATCGAGCTTCCACAAAGTGATGAGTTGGGTCGGATGTGCCCCTTGTGGAGAAGTTCTTGGATCTGATGCTTGATCTCCTCATCTTCTATCAAAGAGAGACAATAGACTGACCCATTGGGTAGTGGTGCATTAGGGGTTAGATCGATGCAATGCTTGACTTGGTAGTGCAGAGGTGCCCCGGTAGATGAGGAGAAGATGTCTTTGTATTCTTCCACAACCTTATCTAATTTCTTCTACTGCGTGGAGAGGTCGAACGCATAGGCCTTGGTTGTGGCTGCAATATTTATCTTGTTCTGAGAGTGAATCACAAATAAGACAAGATTCCTTGTATGACAGATGACCTTCCTACATTTCCTGTAAGAGATCAAGGAAATAGCACTAAGTGGGACTACCTTGGGTATCCTGTACAATTTCCTGTTCAAAGTAATAATAAGACATTGAGGCCTAGACTCATATACAACATGAAGTTTCCATAAATAAGGTTGGCCCAAAAGAACATCACAAACTTCAAGCGGAGCAACACCACACAATATCTCATCCTTGAAAGGATTTATGTCGTACGACAAGAGACACTATTGGCCGACGTGAAGATCACTTCCTTGACGGAGCCATCCGATGGTGTAGGGTTGTGTGCACGACATTTCTAGTAGGGCCAACCACTTCACTACCTCTGCTGAGATGAGGTTCTTATGGCTACCTCTATCAACAATGAAGTGCAGCGAAGTGCCTTTCACCCACATCTGTGAATGAAAGAGGCTCTCTTCTTCCTCTAGCTTATTAGGTTCACTGGGCTCGATCTTGGTGTTAGAAATGGTGGAACTGGGTTCTATTTCAATGATCTATCTCAACTTTTTTAATTTTGAATCAAAGTCGGAACACGCATCTTATTCATAGATTTTCACCTGATCCAACAATGACTGCTTTGAGTGCAATCAATAGTGTTATGCCAGGGGCTCTTATGGAAGTCACACCACTTCCTAGTATCTTTCTTTGTCTTTGCATTGTCCTTATTTTCTTGTAGCTTGGACTAGTTGTCCTGAGGCTTCCCATATTTTATTTTTCCTTTATTCTATGGGTTGGGAATTCCCTTGCCCTCATTCTTCTATGAGGGGTTCCCAGGCTGAAACTGTCATGTTTTTTTTCTAAGCTTCTGCTCGATTTTGACGACATATCGATAGGCCACGCCCAAGGATGAGATGTCCAAAAACTCCATTTATATATGGATGTATCTATGCAGGTCATCGTAGTACTTGAGAACCAGATGTTGCTCAAAATATTTGATACCTATCTTGGTGCACAAGGTATGGAAGACATTGGTGAACTCTAGTGTGGTCCATCTTGTATACAAGTCATCATAACTTCCAACAAGGTAGTATTGTTCCTTAATAGCAACCCTGAAGAAACCCCAAGTGGGTACAACTGCAAATAATGTGAATCCCTTTATTTTCTTTTTCTCACAGAAAGTCTTCCACCAATATTTGGCATGGGGGATGACCTTGAGGAGCGCAAATGTAATATTTTCTCTATCGGAAAATTTGTGGACAGAAAAATACCATTCTAGAAGGTTTAACCATTTATCTATATTATCCACATCTATTTGACCTTGAAATATAGGAACATCAAAATTGATCTATACCTTGAATGTGGCGCCTCCGCTTGAGGTAGATGTGTCATGTGTCAACAGTTGTCGAAGGATTTGCACAAATATATCCATCATCTCGTTCCTTTTTCACTCGAGCGCTTCCTTGAACAACATTTTGAAAGTATCTCTTGTCCCATCATATTTATTTTTTCCCACCATGGAAGGTGTCTTGGGTGTGCGAGAGAATTTTTCCTCAAGAGAAACAAGCTCGAGACCCCACTCTCTAAACCCTAACCTCGTCGAGGACATGCACTAAAAAATGACAAGGAGTAGACCACTCTGATACCACTGATCCAGCTTTATGAGAAGAACAAAATAAAAGAATAGATTTATAATATTAAAACAGAGACACGGTGAATAATAACAGAGATATAGTAAAACTTGACTTATATTAAATAATAAATATGTTGAAACTATAAAATGCAGACTGAAACAAGCTTGCTAGAATGGTGGAAACTTATTTCTGATAAGAGATGTGATGGCTATGCTCATTCAAAAGAACATGAGTCCAATGAGGCTTTGAAGGCCTTCTTACAATAAGCATCAATATAAAAACCCTATACATCCAAAAAACCTAACCCTAGGAGATGAAACACCAAAATTCATGTGGGACCCATTGGGGTAAGTAAGTACATTAACTTCCTGGGGTCATAACTTTTTCATACGAACTCTACTTTGGAAACATGATAGATAGTTGGAAATTTACTGACAAGGATATTAATTTAGGGGCCTCAATCATTCCTTTGTTGGTGAATCCATCCGATGGTGTAGGGTTACGGGTGCGGCATTGCCAGCATGGTCATCCGCTTGACGACCTCCGCTGAGATGAGGTTCTTTTGGATACCACTATCAATGATGAAGTGCAGTGGAGTGACTTTCACCCACATATTTGAATGAAATAGGTGCTCGCCTTCCTCTGTCTCATCAAGTTCACCGGGATGGATCTTGGTGGTAGCAATGGTGGCACTCAGTTTTGCATCAATGATATGTCTCCCCTTTTCTATTTCTGACTTAGATTCAGAACCCACATCTGATTCAGATGCTTTCACCTTAGCCACCAATTACTTCTTTGAGTGGCAATCAACAATGTTATACCAAGGGCTCTTATGGAAGTCACACCACTTCTCGGTATCTTTCTTTGTCCTTCCATTTTCCTTCTTTTCTTGTGGCTTAGAATGGTTTTCCTAAGGCTCCCCATGTTTTATCTATCCTTTTTTATATGGGTTTGGGCTACCCTTTCCCTCCTTCTGTTGTGAGGAGTTCCCAGGCTCAAACTGTTGTGTATTTTGTTAAAGATTCTGCTCAATTTGGATGACATATCTATAGGCTGCACCCAAGGACGAAATGTCCAAAAACTCCATTTTTGTCTGGATGTATCTATGCAGACAACCATGGTATTTGAGAACCAAATTTCACTCAGAATATTTGATACCCAACTTGGTGGGGAAGGTATGGAAGACATTGGTGAACTCTAACACTGTCTTGTCTCTTTCCTTCCACAGTGTGGTTCATCTTTTATACAAGTCATCATGACTTCCAACAAGGTAGCATTGTTCCTTAATAACATCCCTGAAGGAACCCCAACTTGGTGGAGCTGTAAATAATGTGGATCCCTCTATTTCCTCTTGCTCACATAAAGTCTCCAACCAATATTTGAAATGGGGGACATCCTTAAGTAGTGAAAATGTAATATTTTCTCTATTGGAAAAGTTGTGGACAAACAAATACCCTTCTAGAAGCTTTAACCATTTGTCTACGATATCGACATATAGTTTACCTTCAAATATAGGAATACCTAAATTGATCTGTACATTGAAGGGGTCATCGCCTCCGCTTGAGGTAGATGAGTCTCTTGTCATCAGTCATCGAAGGATTTGCGCAAAGTTCTCCATCATATCATTCCTCTTTCACTCGAAGGATTTCTTAAGAAACATTTTGAAAGGATATCTTGTCATGTCATCTTTCTTTTTTCCCACCATGGAAGGTTTCTTGGGCATGCGAGAGCAGTTTTCCTCAAGAGAAACAAACTCGAGAGCCAACTCTCTATACCATGACCTCGTTGGGGACATGCACTAACAAATATCAAGGATCAAACCACTCTGATACCACTCATCCAGATTTATGAGAAGAATGAAATGAAAGAATGGATTTATAATATTAACACAGAGACACCATGAATAATAACAAAGATACAGTAGAAACTGTAAAATACAGACTAAAACAAGTTTGTTATAATGGTGGATGCTTATCTCTAATAAGATATGTGACGGATATGCTCATTCGTAGGTATATGAGTATAATGAGGCTCTGAAGGCCTTTTTACAATAAACATCAATGCCAAAACCCTAAACATCTGTTGTAGGAAAATTCCCCTGCGGACAGGTGAATTCCCTCTTGGATCTTAGACCCCTACGACCAAGACAGAAAATTGCTAACTTTGATCACTGACATTCCTTTAAACCTAGCTAAGCTAATCTATAGAGAAGAGGAAAAATATATGAGTACATTTTTACGATGTTTATCCTCACCTAGTCCAAGTTGAGCTTTGATCCCTAAGCTCTTCAACAAGTCCTGCAATCTAATAAACAACAAAGATAAAGCATACTTCCTATTCTACCATGATTATCTCAAAACTAGATCTATCCATCAAATGCAAGTTCATGCAGATGTACACAATCTTGAAGGAAACAGGCCAAGCACATGTATTAATGAGAACAAAATAAGGTGCTTACAAGTGTAGATGCAGATGTAGCAGCCTCATCTAGGTCTCCTTGTCCAACCCCTTGCTCAAATGATCCACAATCAAAATGAATATGCTTTCACTATTTATTCTCTCTTATGAGATCATAAGTTCGATGCCTTCAATGTCCCCCTCTTTCACCATGAGGAGGCCTCCTTATATAGGCTTTAAGAGGCCCAACCACCTTAGAAATTCTTGGGATAGGTTGAGGATATTTCTCCATCAGTTGTGGATCCTCCCTAAGATCCAACCTTGACCTCGTATTCGAATCAAACTGACTTCAGAGATCGACTCAATGAATAGGGAGGATTTGTCAGCTTTAGTCAGAGCATGGGATGAGTCATTCCAGTTGGCCGCAAGGGTTAGTGCAACATCCATGGGACCCAATGGTTGGAATCCCAACCCCACCTGAAAGGGATTTTGGTCGGTTGAGCTATGTATGGCTTTGTTGTAGATGTTTTGAACAAAAGGATGACTCTCGTCCTATGTGTGGGGGTGGTTGGAATTGTACATGTGCAGGATATGTATGATCATCTAGTTGATGACCTTAGTTTTTCCATCCATTTGGGGATGGAAGGAAATGGATTTGGTGAGGTTGGTGCCCAACAATGACTAGAGGCTCAACCCGAATGTGTTGAGGAACCGATTGTCCTGATCTAAGATAATGGTCTGTGAGATACCAAAATGTATCCACACTCATTCAAAGAAGATCTTGGTAGTGGCCTCCACAATGATGCTCTTCTTGCAGGCGGCCAGAATCACCATCTTGGAAAAATGTTCAACAACCACAAAACAGAGTCATTTTTTTGCTTGTTGGATGGAAGGCCTGACATGTAGTCCATTGAGATGGATTCCCAAGGCCTATGAGGAGTAGGCAGAGGAGTGTATAGGACTTGTTTCTTAGTGGCTAGTTTGGGAATAGAATAGGAAGTGTATGACCTAATATACTTGTTGACATCCTGTCGAAGCTTCGGCCAGTAAAAAAGTTGTTGCATCATTGCCACTATATTTTTAGTGCTGAAATGTCTTGCAACTGGACTGTAGTGGGCTTCCCAAATTAGCTTCGCCCGCCTGCTTGATGGAAAGAAGAGATGGCCTAGATGGCATAACAGGTTGTCCTAAAGATGGAAATTAGTGATATTTGTGTTGCCTCCCAACATCTAGTAGGTGGTGGTGAAGTCATTATCTTTCTCATAGAGGTAGGGCCATTCAAAGGTCTTGTGGCTGCAATAGTCTAGCACCATGGTGAGTGTTGCAAATGGATTTTGGATGAGGAAATCAATCACCCGGTTGGTACTACCTGTATTATACTTGATGTTGAGGTGGAACTATGAAAATTAGGTGGACCACTTCTAATGGTGGTCATTCCACAATTTGTCTTGTGTCTGCATAAACTATAACGACTTATTATCAATGTGGATTATTTTCTCCTTCCCGAGAATGTAATGCCTCCACTAGAAGCAGGCTTGCACAATGGAGTTCATTTCTTTGTCAAAAGTAGGGTACTTATGGACAACATCTGATAGTGTCTCACTATGATAGGCCATGGGGTGGCCATGCTGAGTGAGAACTGCATGCACAAGATAGTCTAAGGCATATTTCTCGATCTCAAAGGGTTGTTGCAAGAAAGGTAACAAAAGTATTGGGGTTGAACACAAGCATTGCTTCAAATCATCAAACGCTTATTGTTGGGAAAGGCTCCACACAAACTTGGCCTTACCACCACCCCTGGTTACTTGGCTGAGGGCCCATGCAATATTGTAGAATCCTAACATGAACCTACGATAGAAATTGGCAAGGCCTAAGAAGCTCCAAAGCTCTGCGAGTGTGGTTAGGGCTGGCTAGTCACGGATGACCTAGATATTGGTTGGATCCACATGCACACCATGCTCATCAAAAAAGTAGCTTAGGTACTAGACCTTTTCAATTCCAAAGGAGCATGTTTCCAAGTTGGAATATAGTCGGTGTTGTCGCAGATTGTGTAGAACCTACTGAATATGTCGCAAGTGTTCCACCCAAATCTTGTTGCAGATGAGAATTTCATCTAGATACACCACTACAAAATAATTGGTGAAAGGCCAAAATATATCATCCATCATCCTCATGAAATATGTTGGGGCATTTTTCAAACCAAAATGCATGACCAACCATTCAAAAAGACCTTCTTTTGACTTGAAGGCATTCTTCCATACATCTATCTACTCTATTTGGACCTGATGGTAGCCAGACTTCAGATCAATCTTACTAAAGTATTTGACCCCCTTGAGTTGATCAAGGAGATCATCGATTGAGGGAGTCAGGCACTAGTTCTCGTCTGTGATCTTATTTAGGTCTCTGTAATCAATGCAGAGTTGTCAAGTCTCGTCTTTCTTCTACACAAAATGATCGGGCTTCAAAAAGGTGATGAGATGGGTCGGATGTGCCCCTCATGGAGCAATTCTTAGATCTAACACTTTATATCCTAATTTTTATAACAGAGAGAGATGATGGACAATACCACTGGGTAGCGATGCACCAGGGTTTATATCAATGGAATGCTTGAATTCACAGTGCAGAGGTACCCCTGTAGTTGAGGAAAAGATGTCTTTGTATTCTTCCACGACCTTATCCATTTTGTTCAGCTGCATGGAGAGGTGACCTAGATTTTATGAGAAAAACAAAATGAATACAGATTATTAATATATGCTTAACACAGAATAACAAAGATACAATAAAACTGGTTTTCTATTCAATAAGGAAATAAGTTGAAACTGTAAAATGCAGCGGAAAACAAGCTTGTTGGAATGGTGGCGACTTATGTCTGAGAAGAGATGTGACGACTACGCTCATTCGCAGGAAGAACCTTACAATGAGGCTCTAAAGGCATTTTTACAATAAATAGCAATGCCCAAAACCTTAGACATCCAAAAACCTAACCCTAGGAGATGAAGCGCCAAAAGTCATGTGGGCCCCATTTGGGTAAGTTAGTACATCAACTTCTTGGGGTTGTAACTTTTGCATACGATCTCCATTTTAGGCGTAGGATAGCCCATTGGAAAGATATATCTGAGGACTACAATAGTTGCACAAAATTTTGCAAATGCAACGTACCAAAAATAACATCGTTTAGGGCCTTAAAACGGCTCCGGAAGTTCAGGACCCGAAAAATTGTTAAAAATAGTAAAATACCAAAATTTCCAGAAAGTTGTTTTGAGCCAGCTGGAAAAGATGGGTGACCACCGATATCCAGCTGGACCAATCCTCCCTCCTTAGGAATAAATGGTCTCCATTACGTTGAGTTCTCCCATCAGATGAGGAAAATTTTGTTGAATTCGACCCCGAGTGAGCCACCTGCCTTGCTGCAGGAGCTGCCCTACTTTGACGACTCGATAAAGATGGATCCTTTGTTGTCGAGTGTTGTTGATCTATGTGTCCACAACATGATCACTGGATTCCTGTTGTATGCAGTCGGGGTTGAGATTTGTTGGTGTCAGTTGTTCTGCTACGTCTGAGGTGTCCAATAATGGTGGGAAATAAGGCCGAAGGAGGTCCACGTTGAACACTGGGTGCAGGCCAAGGAAAGGAGGAATGTTGAGCTCAAAAGAATTATCCCCCATAGCCCTGGTGATGGTGTATGACCCATAATGGAGTGGGTGAATCTTCTGATGGGGTCCTATAAGGCATTCTTTCTGCAAGTGCAACTAAACTTTGTCGCCCACCTGAAACTTATGTGGCAACCGATGTTGATCATGGTGCTTCTTGTACTTTTCATTGGACTTCTGTAGGATATCCTGAACCTGTTGGAGGATGTGTTGGATCCTCTCAATGAACCAGGGATGATTTTAAGGATGGAAATTTATTTTAAAATGTAGAAACCTTGGCGAATCATACTAATCCTTCATATCCCAACTATAAATAATTGGCGATATTTTTGTAAAAATATTCAAAATTCTAAGGGTTTTATATAGTTTTTATAAAATTTTGGCGATATTTAAGGTAAAATAATTTTATCCTATAGAATTTGGGTGAATGATTTTTAAAATAGCGAATCTAGTTTTTGGAAAAACCATGGAAAATTAGCTCATGAGCGAAATTTAGCCCCTAAAATCATCCTTGCAATGAACCGGGTGGCTTTTTCAGCCTCAGTTGGAGCAGGAGAGGAGTCGACCGAGGTGACCGCAAGGGGAAGTGCAACATCTATGGGACCCAATGGTTGGAATCCCAACCCCACCTGAAAGGGGTTATGACCGGTTGAGCTATGCAGGGCTCGGTTGTAGCTATGTTGAACATAGGGAAGACTCTCATCCCATGTGCATGTTGGATTAATGAGAGGGGGGGTGAATCAGTAATAACATAATTATAATCCTTTTTCTTCAAATGTTATATCAATGTAGAATTATTATCCAATAATGAGCAGTAATAAATAAACAATCACACACATACACAGTACACCAGTGTTTTACGTGGAA
>SNQJ01S0118742.1:0-11561 GCA_010110895.2 Picea sitchensis
TCCATCCTAATATGATACAACTTCTTTCGAAGAAACAACTTGTTTACCAAGGACTTTGATTGATACAAATTCCCCAACTTATCCCATAGTTCCTTGGCGATAGTTTCTCTTGAGACATTCAACAACACCGAATCTACCAGGCATAGTCGAATAGTACTCCTTGCTCTTTTGTCCAACTTCTCCCAATCTTCCGTCGACATACCAGTAGGTGGTGTACTGGTAGTTTGTGTACTAGTAGGTTGTGTACCAGTAGCCTGTGTGCTAGTAGACAGTGTACTAGTAGGCTGTGTACCCGGATCCACAACGATCCATTGTTCTTTGTCTACAAGAAGGTCCTCCATTTTCAACTTCCATAGGTCAAAGTTTTTACTGTTGAACTTCTCTATCTCGATTCTAGAAGAACTCGCCATTCCTCTTTCTGCACTCAAATCACCACTGCAAAATCTCCCACTAAACCCAGGTTTATCACAAACCCAAGATAAACTTGATCTATCAAGACTGAGCCAAACCCTTAACAACAAAGGTGTCCCTCTGAAGCCAAAAACGAGTTCTGATACCACATGTAAGTTTCAAACCTGTGAAGTAAACCAATGCATATAGATTCTTAAGCAAAACATAATTTAATCAATGGATCATACATAGAGTACACAAAGATTTTATACCAGAAACCCTCAACCAGGAAAACCTTTCTTATATTCATTATCTCGAATTTCACCATTCACCATACAATATATACAATGTTTTTAGGTATTTCGTAGATACCAAAACCCTAATCCCTTAATCCGGGATTAATTTACAAAACCACTAAAAATTGCAAAATCAGCTAAAAATAGCAAAAACCGCCCAAAAACAAAATTCGACGCGCTGCCCCAAACACTGCGCATAACCAGGGGGTCATACCTGCCCCCCCCCTGGGACCCCCTAGGAAAGCGCCCGACACACACGGCACAAACAAAGCACTAGTACGAGGGATCGTCAGATGCAATTGTCATATCTAACACACCCACACACACACACATGCAAAGAATATAACACATACCCAACATAAATGACCTCAACACATACTTACTTCAGAAATTCATTACATGTGAAGGCAGGTTTAGTTTCATCTTTCTTTTATCATATTAGACTTTTGATGCATTTGAAGGGAGAAAGGATCTTGAACTTGCCATATTACTTGCTGCATAGTCTTACCAGGATGGCCAAATCAATCCAGAGGCAAAGTAAAAACATTGAGAGGTCCCTTTATCACTATGGGTTGATAAAGTTAATTGTGAAGGATGAATTGGAAAAACAAAGAATGACATGGGAGGATTTCTTAGAAAGCAATGGTTTCAGGAATACATATGATAGATCAGAGGAGGTAATTGAAGATTCATTTAGGAATATTTCCCAAGCAACCACAGAATTACCACAACCCTCACATGCAACAAAAATACATAAGAAGAACCAGTATAAAGGAAAATAAAAGGTTGATGAAGAAATGGAAGAATCCATAATTCCACCAAAAATGACTAGGGAAAAATGAAAAGAAATGGAATAAAATGAAGAACGAATAAGAAAGAATGCACCAAAATTCACAAAAGTTGTAAGGAAATCAAGAACAAGATACCCAAGGAAACCATCTCCTGAACTTGATCGCAACCAACAAGAACAATGGGAGTACATTAGGATAAAGGAAGAAATGGAACTCTCATCTCTGAAAAATATGACCTCAAGAATGGATAGTGAAACTATAGTAGATAAAGCATCATCTGGACGACCAAGTGGATAGATATTGAAGGTCATACTAAAGAAGAAAAATAAAAGCTTAAAGAAATTGAAAAAGGATGTAATGGAGTTGGAAGTCATAAACAGGTATATCAAAGAGGAGAATGAGATTTTGAAACATAACACACAGTCAGTTTGTGAAGAAAATGACAGCTAAAGGAAGAAATAAGGAGGATAAAGGAAGAAAATCAATATCTTAAAGACGAAAAACAAATACCTCGGAAAATTGAAGAAGAGAGGTAGCCATCAAGGCAATACTATCTAAGGAATAAAGGCAAGACACAAGTTAAAGAAACTCAAAGTGCCAAGAAAAGAAAGAAGGGGGTCACTCCATCTAATGTTAGTCTCCTATTGGAAGATATTGAGAAAATTTTAAGAGGAAAGGAAGCACAATTTTTAATTTTTTCATATGGAGCATGCAAAAACTTGAGTTTGGGGGAAAATGTTGGGTGCTCATTTTGACATTTGAAAACCACTTTTAAAACCCATGTTTTTTCAAATATTAAGCGAAATGTAATCAAAATCTCATGGAAATGGGCTATAGGTAGCCGTATATTGAAAAACATGGGTTTTAAAAGTGGTTTTCATCTGTCAAAATGGGCACCCAATATTAATCTTCAAATAATGCTAAATTGGGAAATGTTTGGGTTGACTTTTACCAAAATTATTGATTTCTTGCAATTTCTCCTAGCTTTGGATACTTGTAGATGTTTTCGGGGGAAAATCACACTTGTACCTCAAACATGATCTTCATGGGATATTTTATGATCTTTGGCTCGTTCAAATTCGATCGAGAAGTGCCCAGTCAACGTGGGTCAAACTCGCTTAGTTTTTAGCAAAATCAACAAAATACATGGGAAAATCAAATTTTCACGATTTTCTTGAGGATTCACACATTCAGATTTTGTGTGAACAGTTGTAAGATGTGGATATGAGCCTTAGGAATCATCTTGCGGAATTTGGTTGTCGTTTTGAGTCTTTAAATGCTTATCTGAAAAAACACATTCATTTATAATTTATGTAAAAATTTTGTTTCTAAATAATTACTTTGAAAGGCGTACACCTATTGACAATGGGCAGATTTAATAGGGGTTTAGTGTTTAATAAGTTTTTTATGAACATAATTAAATATGGCTGGAATATTCTTAGTAGTCACACAAAATAAATGGCTGTGATTTTAATCATTAATTTCCTAGCTATTATAAAGACATCTGTTTATGTGTTTACTTTTTTACATTTACCTAATCATATTTAAAAATTACTTTGATAGCTAACTGATTACCACGTAAGTGATTAACAAAAATTAAAATATTAACACTAGATAAATGAAGCTCAACCGTTTATTTGTTAATCAATAATAAAATTTAATATATTCTTTTAAGGATTCGTTTCATCTTATCAATCTTTCAACGTTCACCAACAACTATTTAACTGTTGTACTAGTATATTTTATGTTGAGTTTATGATCTAGAGGTGATTTTTGTGTGCATTTGTTGAATTTGGAGGGCCCCGTCCTTTAGTCAATGTTTCAGCAGTGAATATTTGTACATAGATCAGTTTTACCTACGTTTTTACATAGCAAATGGTGTATGTTTCTCTTTCTTTTGAATTTCCTTTTTATTATCAAAATGGTTTTTAAAATTGCTGATGCTAAATTCTTATCTGGTTTTTAAATTATTTTTTCCATCAGAGTATTACTAGAAATCTCTTTCTCTTTGTGGCATTTAAATTTCACTTGTATCCCGTCTAATTACCAGTGAGGGAAAAAATGAATTACAAAAAAGATAGCTAGTCATTGTTTTTTATTATTGATTAGAGAAGTTTTCATTTTTTAGAGAATCATTTAGATTTGAGAAATTATAGAAATCAATGAGTACTATCATAAAGAATCATTTCACTTTATGACCTAAGCTTCCACGATTGGGTTTCTTGTAGTTTTGAAAAATTGTAAACGATAGATGTTTTCCATTCATTTTAAAATTCATTTGAACACTTGAATGATTGCATTAGCTCTAGAGTGATGTTGTAAAGTTTTCATAATTAATTTTGAAATAATTTATCTTTACAACGAGAGTTTCTACCATCAAGTCGTAAGCAATCAAGATAGTGTGAAGTAGTGATGTATTAGTTTATGAGTTAAATTTTTTTAAAATACTTCATTCTATGAGTTCAAAGACAGAGTATTCCGGCAAGAATTATCTTAAAATAGGGAATATATTTCATCTTATAGCTTGCATTTATACCTCCGAAGGACTGTAGAACTTTGAAGTTTAGATTTGACATTTAGATGGGGTGATTGGGGAATGGCTCGCCTCGTTAGTCTTGCTGCGATTGCTGGTATGAGGATGACTGGGTGGATGAATGGAGGGATCGCTAGTTCTTTTTCTCGACTTGTAAGGAATGCATCTGGATCTCTATCATAAGGAATACTATCGTATACAAAGAGAGATATAGTTCTTATTTATGTAATTATGCTTTGTCCTTTTTATATCCCTAAGGCCCTTGTTGCTTTCAAATTTTAGACTTTGATTTAGGTACTAGAATACTTTATAAACTAGTTCTCTCATATACAGTGATTGCATCTCAAAGTTTACTAACCCAGATTTATGAATTAAATGTCTAAAAATCATTATTCATAAATTTAGACCGACACAGACCTTTGAAAAAGTCATTTTCTTCAACATTGTATGATTAGGTACAATATACTGCAAACTCTGTGATATATCCTCCTAGTATGTTATCCAACCACAAATCAAATGCGTGAGTAGTCAGATTACTTACATAATTTAGTTGTCTTACCAACTCAGGAGTCCAATTCCTCAGTGCTACAGTTTTGTACCTTCCAGTATTTTCCACTAATCTTTCTAGCTGCTCAGTCAAAATAATTGGAAATTTGCCAAAGAAAATTTCATGTAGTTCTATATACACATATCTTTGCATCCATTGCTTGCCACTCATCCAAGGGTTTTTGTTCTCTTATCAAGAAAACTCTCGTTCCTTCCTTTCCAACCATTCTGAGATCTCTTGTAACATCCCGGGTTTTGAGCCCCGTATTTAATAATGTATTATGTTAGTTAATGAGAGGCCAGTGTTCCTAGGGAATGTAATGATTTGATCATTATTAATAATAAATACATCACTGGATGCTAGATGGACAAGGACAAGAGTTATAGGGAGCTATGATTCCACAAGAGAGGGGGTTGAGGGGCTAAGTATTTATTTTATATTTTATTTACCCATATTTTTTTAATGGAGAATAACAGTTACATGAGCTTCTTGGGGGAGGGGCCAAGTGGTTCCTTAATTCCAAGAATTACATAAACCCATCCTAGGTCTATTTGGGGGGTTCTCGTTCTTGTTTCGCTGCTAGTTTCTTATTCTTCACTCATTCACACATTCACTCAATAACTCATTGTTCACACCTTTCGTTGGGATTTCACTCCATTCATTCTTTCACCCACTCATTTTTCCTCATTTGTGTCTTGGCTAGGGAAAGGAAAACAAATTGTTGAAGAGCAGCCATGGTATTGTTGGTTGTAGAGACTGTTGGTGTATTCCATCCATGAATCAATACCTCCATGTCTAAGATTATTTAGTCTGTACTTAGTTTTTCTCACAACTACAAGTCATGAGAGTCCCATCATGGAGATTCTGGACCAGCTACACTGGAGCTCTGGAAGGAGATGGACAACCTAAGTGACTGTGTGGTAGAGAAGGGGGTCCATTATATTAGCTTGTGTAGCCTGGGTAGAAGAGATTTGATGTACTTTGGATTGTTGTGGGTGCTTAGAATCTTGTGAGAGCTTGAGTCCTGACTGGTTTGGGAAGCCGAGTGACACTCTGGAACCATCCTTGTGGATTCATAGCCATGGCTAGGGGGTGACATTGTTGTTGAGACTTGGAACAACATTGTCTACGGTTGGGTGGAACGTCCTTGGTCTGTAGCCAGTTAGTGATTCATTTCATGAAAGATAAGTTCTCTCTGTTATGGTTCTCTTTACATGTGTATCTTTATTTCCACTATGTATTTAATTATCTATGAATTTTTCATCTATAATATGCATGCTTGTTGGTTATTGTTGTGCATGTCGTATGGTTCATTTCTTTTATGTTGTGGCACGAATATTTATCTATGCATCTGAATACCTCACGCATCTTTATTAATTAAAATTTAGATTAGGATTCGAAAGAAGTTCGAGAGTGGGCTTGAAGTGGTGTGGCTAGTCTTGGGTGGTTAGGTACATTACAAGAAGTGGCATAGCCCATCCTGGGGGTGGCTAGGTACATTACATATTGCTATCAGAGCTTCAGTTTGAAACACCGGGCTAGTATGGGCCAGATCTGTTGGTCAGGATCTTATGGTTAAGATCGAGCTCACACTTTGATTGTGTTTGAAAGCTAAAGAGGTGTAGCGGTTTGAGAAAGAAAGCAAAGGCCAAGGAGTCAACCCTGTAGTGGAGAGATAAAAGGTCAAAACCTTTGAAAGATTGAGAAATACTTTGTTGGAGGAAAGAAGAGCTGTAGAGGAGATCAGATCCCATTCGTTGGATCTGAGCACAGGAGAATGAGAACTATCGATCGGAATTCTCGGGCCGTAAGTCTTTGCCAAAACAGAGTGGATCTCAGCCGTAGATCCCATCATGGAATGTGAGCCATAAACATGAAAATTCATAGATTCGACACTTCAAGAAAAAATGGCCCTTGTGTCGCTAGAAAGAGAAATCCTAAAGCTATGAAGTCCTAGAGTGAATCTACATCGTAGATCACTGGGAGAGTGCAAGTCATTGGATCCCCGAGTGGTTCAGCAATTCAACACTCTAGGAGAAATTGGTTGTGGTTGCGTGGAGTGGAGAATTCCCTGAAGTCTCAAATTCCAGAGTAATTCCTAATCCTCGGTTGTTTGGTACACGTGTTCGTAGATTTCCAAGTATTTGGAAATTCAACTATCCGAAGGATTGCAGGTAAAATTTATTTTGGTGTGAAAAGTATCGAAGATCCAAAGTACTGGAGTTAAGCCTATCCATTGATCAAAGGAGAGTCTCAGTCATAGATTTCCGCCCTTTGCCAATTTGACGTTCGACAATTCGGGAGTGTGGTGGTTTCCTGGAGTGAGAAGCCCCGAAGCCCAAAGCCTGGAGTTAATCACATTCGTTGGCTTTGGGAGGAGTACAAGCCATCGATTTTAGTTTGACATTTGACTATCCGAGAGGTAGTGTGTGTTGGAGTCGGGAAACTTCCGAAGCCCAGAGTCCCGGATTTGATCACAGACCATTAGATATGGAGCATAGAATATGGATCATTAGTGTGGTTGATGATGTGTCGTAGGCCACGTGGCAGGGGTGTTGTGTGGGGACACGTGTCACCCATATTCAATACCTTTTGGACCCCAAACTGTTCATGTTTTAGTGACATGTGGTGCACATCACATGGGTCCACGTCACCATGGGTGACATCAACATGTCGTTTCATCTCTGGGAGTATGTAACTCTGAGGGTGTCCAAGATTTTACTAGTGAAAAGTGTTGAAGCCTGAAGTTATGAAGGCACACAGATCGTCGATATAAGATCCCTTCGGGACCCTTTCTTGATCATTGGATCAAGCAGTAGGAGGACATGATAAGTAATTTGGTGGTTGTCACTCTAGGGGAGTTGAACGACATGGGAGCTGAATGTTCCAGAGCCCCGGAGCACCAAAGTCCCAAATTGATAAAGTATTTAATTATCTATGAATTTTTCATCTATAATATGCATGCTTGTTGGTTATTGTTGTGCATGTCGTATGGCTCATTTTTTTTATGTTGTGGCATGAATCTTTATCTATGCATGTGAATACCTCACACATCTTTATTAATTAACATTTAGATTAGGATTCGAAAGAAGTTCAAGAGTGGGCTTGAAGTAGTGTGGCTAGCCTGGGGTGGTTGGGTACATTACAAGAAGTGGCATAGCCCGACCTAGGGGTGGCTAGGTACATTACATATTGGTATCATAGCTTCAGTTTGAAACACCGGGCCAGTATGGGTCGGATCTGTTGGTTAGGATCTTATGGTTAAGATCGAGCTCACACTTTGATTGTGTTCGAAAGCTAAAGAGGTGTAGCGGTTCGAGAAAGCAAGCAAAGGCCAATGAGTCAATCCTGTAGTAGAGAGATCAAAGGTCGAAACCTTTGAAAGAATGAGATATACTTCGTTGGAGGGAAGAAGAGCTGCAGAGGAGATCAAATCTCATTCATTGGATCTGAGCACAGGAGAATGAGAACTATCAATCGAAATTCTCGAGCCGTAAGTCTTGGCCAAAGCGGAGTGGATCTCAACCATAGATCCCATCATGGAACATGAGCTGTAGACATGACAATTCATAGATTCGACACTTCAGGAAAAATTGACCCTTGTGTCACCAGAAAGAGAAATCCTAAAGCTACGAAGTCCTAGAGTGAATCTACATTGTAGATCACTGGGAGAGTGCGAGTCATTGGATCCCCAAGTGGTTCAGCGATTCAACACTCTGGGAGAAATTGGTTGTGGTTGTGTGGAGTGGAGAATTTCCCAAAGTCTCGAATTCTGGAGTAATACCTGACTGTCGATTGTTGGGTACACATGTCCATAGATTTCCAAGTATTTGGAAATTCAACTATACGAAGGATTGCAGGTAAAATTTATTTTGGTGTGAAAAGTATCAAAGATCCGAAGTACTGGAGTTAAGCCTAGCCATTGATCAAAGGAGAGTCTCAGTCATAGATCTATGCCCTTTGCTAGTTCGACGTTCGACAGTTCGGGAGTGTGGTGGTTTCCTGGAGTGAGAAGCCCCGAAGCCTGAAGCCTGGAGTTAATCATAGTCGTTGGCTATGGGAGGAGTGTGAGCCATCAATTTTAGTTCGACATTCGAATATTCGAGAGGTAGTATGTGTTGGAGTCAGGAAACTTCCGAAGCCCAGAGTCTTGGATTTGATCACAGACCATCAGATATGGAGCAGAGAATGTGGATCATCAGTGTGGTTGATGATGTATCATAGGCCACGTGGCAGGGGTGTTTTGTGGGAACACGTGTCACCCATATTCAATACCTTTTGGACCCCAACATGTTCATGTTTTAGTGACATGTGGTGCACATCACATGGGTCTACGTCACCATGGGTGACATCAACATGTCATGTCATCTCTGGGAGTATGTAACTCTGAGGGTGTCCAAGTTTTTACTAGTGAAAATTGTTGAAGCCTGAAGTTATGAAGGTACACAGATCGTCGATATAAGATCCCTTCGGGACCCTTTCTCGATCATTGGATCAAGCAGTAGGAGGACATGATAAGTACTTTGGTGGTTGTCACTCTAGGGGAGTTGAACGACATGGGAGCTGAATGTTACAGATCCCCAGAGCGCCAAAGTCCCAAATTGATAAAGTCCATCCATCTCAATGTCCGATTAAGTCATGACCTTTGATCTCGTTGAAGCCTCCAAATGGGGTAGGATCATCCATTCGACGAGAGTTCAAATCTTGACCGTTTGATCTACTAGAAGAGTTGTTTGAAAGGTTTGACAAAGTGTAACTCTGAGAGAAATCAGAAGTTGGAAATGGAGAACAGCCAAAGGCTGAAGTTTGGAGGACTGGGTCCTAGCGTCAGTCTCATGATAAGGTAAAAGGGGCTGAAAGTGACCTAGACCTCGAACATGGAGCTCAAACCATATCTTGTGTAGAAGAACACAGAGTGAGGCACTAAAGAGTGATTAAGCCCACGGTTTCGAGCTGTGGTCACATGGGACATGGTTTGAAGAAAGCACCTGGTAATAATTCAAATTGTGTATCAGCTAACAAGGGCTGAAAGAGTCTTTTTCAGGAAGCCCTAACCTTCAGATCGGATATTCGATTGGGGCAAGAGTATATTCATTGGAAAGCTAATTAAAAGGTAAATGACCTAAAATTATTCTAATTTGGATAACTGTGATATATATTTCTTCATGAATTGAGAATAAAAAGGACTTGTAGCATTGTTTGCCAAATTTTGTTTATAATATGCATAACCCTAAAAAAATGGTCACTTGCACATTTTTCATAATTAAGGGGTTTAAACATATCAGTTCAGAATGCGTATTCAAGAAATGGAAGAAGGAGAGGGAGCTGCCATCCATGATAAGGAGGCCAAAGGTCAGAATATCAAAATTGTTAATGCAAAGACATAATCCAACGAACACAAGGCCAGAGGGTACCAAGAAACATTAATAGAGATTGTGAGAAACCTGAAAATAGAAGTGTAGAGCTACAAAGAAGACAATGAGAGACTTATGAGAGAAAAAAATCAGATAAATGCTCAAGTGATGAAAATCTTAAATCAATTGCAGAGGAAAACAAAGAAGGAAGAAGAGGGAACATGTAATGAAAGAATATATGACCGCATAAGAGATGGTTATTCAATAAGTGGTAGCAGAACTCATAGACATCACTCACCTCCTTACTCAAAAAGAAATTTGTATGCATCTGAAGATTCCATAAGTAGTCCAGAGGTGTCTCCTGTTAGGCACCAAAGAAGGAGGCATGAACTTGACAGTTTGCAAGGAGATTTGAGGAAGCTTAAGCCACCATCCTTCTATGGTGAAAGGGAAAGGGAAGATGATGTTGAGGCATGGTTTCTTGGAATCAGGAGGTATTTTCAATTGCACAACTACTCATCAAACCTAGAAGCCAGAATTTCCATTTACCATTTACATGGGAAAGATGCAATGTGGTGGGACTAACTAAAGCAAGTTGAGCACATTAATGAGAATAAGATCACTTGGAAGAAGTTCAAGAAATATTTTCAAAAGGAGTACCTTTCAAAGTGCTTCTATGACAAGAAGATGCAATATTTCTTTGAAATTACGCTGGGAAGCATGACCATGGAAGAGTATGAAAGGAAGTTATTGGGGCTGGTAAAGTATGTGGGGTTTATAAAATATGATAAGGTAAAAGCACAAAGGTTTTTAAGTCGATTATCATCCTTTTATAATGAGAATATTCAATATGATGAACCTAGGACTTTGACTGAGACCACCAGGAAGGATAAGTACCTGTATGATCAAGGAAAAGTAAGAGAATCCATGAAAAAGTCTTGGAAGGATAAGAATAAGGAGAATTTTGATCATATAAAGAAATGATTCAAACCTCCTTTCCATAGGAATAGCCCAGGTAAAAATCATCAAGACCAGTATGCTAAGGATGAATCCAATAGAGAAGACTCCTTGGTAAAAAGGGGAATACCACCAATCCAATGGTGGGGATGCATGGAAGATCACATGTACAAGGATAGCCCTCACATAAAGGACAAAGTGAAGACCATGCACAACATACAAGAGGCTACAATAGTAGAAGATATGGGAATAATTTATGCATCCTTAGATGATTGACAAGAAGAGTACCAATCTAATATGATTGAGGTGGAAGGTAAGATCATTACTCGGCCTGTTGCTATTTTAATTGATTCAGGAGAAATTCATTGTTACAGTGATCCTAAAATAGTGGATATATTACGTTTGGAGAAAAGTAAGGTTGAAAAATCAAGTTTGGTTCAGCGAGCCACTAGAACCAAAAGGAGAATCCATGACATGGTCATAGGTTGTTCCATAAGTCTTAATGGTGTGAATACTAGCGTTGATTTAAATATTATACCATTGGGATCTTATGATATTCTAATTGGAATGGATTGGTTGGAAAAGCATCATGTTGTCCTAGATTGTCATAAAAATACATTTACATGTATTGAGGAAGGAAAACTGAGCACTGTGAAATGGGTTCCAAGACCCATCTATATAAGAGATATTTCA
>SNQJ01S0118743.1:10069-27468 GCA_010110895.2 Picea sitchensis
GCTGACAGTTGGGCGAATCATGTTTCGACACGTGGCAGTTTTTGGTTTGTGGTTGGATGCCACGTGGCCCAATCATGGGCCACCATGTGGCATCATTATATTGGTTCAAAATTATATGGAGTCTGTGGGATTCGAACCCCAGTCCTGCCCCACCGGTCAAAGCCTTTGTAAATTCCGTCCTGCCAATGGGCCACACGTTGTTCCTTGTTAACTATATGTGTTATAAACTATTTGAATTAATGTAATGGTTGATATGGCGGGGGGTCGGGCCGGGGCTTAGCCCCGACCCATGGTTCTATTATGTTACACATATGACCATACCATATCAGTTGCGCGGGAGTTGGTGTTACACACGGAGCTCAGCCCCGGTTCCACATATGACCACAGTTGCAAAGCGCGTGGGTTTTACATATGGAAAATGGTTTCCCCTCCGGTCACATGACCCATGGCATGTGACCTTGCCATAGAGCACACGGGAGTGTTCAAACGGTTAGCATGGTTTCAATGCGCCCGAAACTTGGCGCTTAACTGTTGGCTCATAAAGGTTAGCCGTTTTTCTTATAGAGCACGGTCGTATGGACGACACATGTGCCCGAGAGCTTGGTGGTTAGGGGTTGGCGCGCCCATAACCGTCCTACAGGTTGTACCGTTGGTGCGGTTGCGTTCGATGCCGGGTTTTTACGCTTTAAATAGCGTGTGTGCTAGGTTGAATGAACAAGGGTGCATTTTGTAGATGCAAAGACAGCAAGCTTGAAGGGGAGACTTCAAAGAAGCCTAACTTCTTCGTTTTTTGGCCAAACGAGGTGACGAAAAAGCCCAGCTAGGGGTTTTTGAACGCTCTGAAGCCATTGGAGTAGTTTGTTGGTCAATTTGAGCATTGTAAAGCACGTTTTTGAGCACTTTGAGCAAATAATAATAATGATCCATTGGAAGCTGGACCAGGAGATGTAGCCCAAGAGAGGGGTGAACTCCTTTATCATTTGGTGTGTTTATGTGCTTATGTACATTGATTATGCTGCTGTTTATTTGTGTCTTAAATGAGTAAATCCTATTAAATGATGTGTTGCAAAGGTTATCCATTTTCTTTTAACACATAAACTTTACTTGCAAATATTTCCAAGTTTACAAGTCTTCTTCATTTTTAGATCACCTGCTCTCCCTGCTCATCAACTACAACTAAAACGTTTATATCTAAAGCATGAAAGTTGGATTCAACCATTAATTTGGCCAAACCTTGAACTTTGATTGGTTTAGTTGGTTTTATTTCTATATCATCTTCTAGAATAAAAAAAATCCACTTTTCTCTCCTACCATCAGGGTTATCCTAAGTCAGAATGTCATTCACCACTGCATTTGGAACATAAGAAATAGTATGATAATGGAGAATGTAAACTCTAAAATCTTTTATTGTTTTTACCAGGGAAAACACATATTTCTCCATTATATTGTAGTTCAATGCAACATCTCTCAATGACTTGCTAAAAAAGGCTATGGGTTGTTCATGCCCTTCATTGTTTTTCTGCAATAAAACTATTGCAATGGTGTGTTCATATGCAAAAGAGAACAAATAGAAATCCTTAGTGTAATTTGGACTGATCAATACAGGGGCTTGTTTACATGTGTGTTTTACTTGCTCAAAGGATTTCTTAGCTTCTGTCTTCCACTTTATTTTGGTATATTTTTTAAGCATATTTGTGATCTTCCTGGGGAGTTCTGCCACATTTGGTATGAATCTTCTCAGGAAATTTATTTTTCCTATAAAGGATTGCAATTCCTTAATGTTCCTAGGGTGGTATAACTTTTGGATGGCCATAATTTTGTTGGGGTCTATCTTGATTCCATCTTTAGAGATTATATGCCCTAGTGATTTGCCCTCTTCTAAACCAAAAAGAGTTTTCTTAGGATTTAATGAGATCCCAAACTTTCTTCACTTTTCAAGCACTCATCTGAGGTGTTGTAAATGTTCCTCATATGATTTTGAGTAGACAACAACATCATCCAAATATATGACTATAAACCTACCAAGCTTATCCACAAAGGCAATGTCCATTGCTCTTTGGAAAGTGGCACCAACATTCATCAAACCAAAGGGCATTTTCACATACATGAAAGTTCCCCAGGGGGTGGTGAAGTTGTTTTCTCCTGGTCATCTGGGTGGACAAGAACCTGGTTATAGCCCGAAAAACCATCTCGCAAAGAGATCCTACTGGCCCCAAATACCTTTTGTAAGATGTGATCCATTTTAGGCAGAGGATAGTTGTCTTTGAGGGAAACCTTGTTGAGGTTTCTGAAATCAATGCAAAACCTGATTTCACCAGTCTTCTTTTTGGTAGCAACCAGATTGGAAACCCATTTTGAAAATATTAAGGGGACTATTATTTTGGCATCATACATCTTTTTAATCTCTTTTTCAATCAGTGGTAGTAACTTTGGGTTGATTCTCCTAAGTTTCTTCCTGAAAGGCTAATGTTCTTCTTTTATTGGAATCTTGTGTTGTATGATACTTGTGTCATAAGACTTTAAATCCTCATAGCTCCAAGCAAAGACATCTACAAATTCCTTAAACAATTCATTATATTTGTGTTTTTTCTCGGGGGGTAAATATTTAGATAGTTTTATCATTTTGGGATTTTCCTCTGTTCCTATATTACATTCCTCGACCTCCTTTACACTAGGTTCAATCTTTGGCTTTTTTGCTACATCGTTGAAATCAAATAGTTCTTCTAAAGGAACCAAGCCTCTAGGTAAAACATTATTTTTCAATTGCAAAATATCCGAGTCTTCATCTTTTTCATTTATTTCATCTGAATCTACTTTATTTACACTATCATTTTCAAAGTCTTATTTATTTACACTATCATCCTCACTCTCTACATCTATATTTTTACACTCAAAATCATTTTTAGACTGCAGGAAATCCTCAATTTTTTTATCGTTTCCAAATACTTGCTAGTACCTGATATTATCTGGAACAGTCGGCCTGCACTTCACCTCTACTGTGTATTGGCGATTTGGATGGAAAGGTATTTTTCATGTGGCTGCCGAAGTAGCCAATCCATATGCAAGTATGTTCTAGCCTCTGGGAATGACTGCAAGTCAATTTCAGTGAAACATTCTAGAAAATCTAAAACAACATTTCTATAAGCTTTGAGCCTAGGGTGTTTAACAACATACTCACCTTTAACTATTTGATGATTATTTCAGAGTCACCCCTTACCATAATCCTTTTGGCACCAAGTTTCTTCAACAACTTTAGGCCGAGCATCAATGATTCATACTCAACTATGTTATTGGTGCACTAGAAATTTAATTTATATGAGTGAGTTTTTGAATACCTTGCTTTGTGATTATGCAGCCACAGTCCAACTCCAGCTCCTTCCTTGTTGACAACTCCTTCAAAATCCATACTCCAGAAGTTTTCTGCTAATTCATCAATTTCTGTTGTCACCATTTTCTTTCCTCTAGGGTTGCTTTACTCTCCTCCAAGCCATATGCACTATCTTCCAACTGTGCAATTTGATTGTCCAAGTCACCATCATTATATAAAATGAAGGAGTCCATATCAGAATGAACAGAGTACATGGGATAGTTATGAGGCTTCTCTTGACTGATGACCATGTACTTCATCAAAGTCTCTTTGTACAATCTTCTCTGTTGTCCAAATACAGGGATGGTAGCATATGACATGTCTAACTATAAATTACCCTTTAACTTGGCACCCCATGATCTAGATAATAACATACCATATTTCGGGGGAATATCTACAACCACAATATCCATCACCATACTTTTAGCTAGGATTTGAGCCAGGGTGATGCACAAGTCTTTAATCAGACCTATGCATTTAACCTTGCTAGATTCAAAGGAGTATAATTCCTTGTAAGGCCTGGTAATATCAAGCCCCAACTTCTCCATCATGGCTTTAGGCATGAGATTGTGAGAAGTGCCAGAGTCAACCATAGTGTTATGTAATGTCTTGTCATGGATATTCAGATTGATGTAAAAAGGCGGAACAAAACCATTGTCAATTTGTCCATCAACTTCAGTACCAAACATCAACTCAAGTTGATCATCAACAACATTCATAGTGTTTGTGCGTACTCTTGATCCAATGTTTAATGCTTTTGTGCCTACTCCCAGTTCAATGCTTAATGCTTTGATCACCTGTAATATGTAAGCATCTTTTTTCATTAGTTCTGTCAGAGGAATAGGAATCTTTAGTTTGGCCAGTTCACTTTCCAAGCTGAAAGTAGTCAAAGTTCTGCTTTGGCTCTACAATTCTGGTTTATCAGTCACAGTCTTCTGTGCCGAAGTGCTGGGATGACTTGTGGATGCAACCTCGGTTTGAAATGTTCTTGGTGAATATTCAGTATTTCTTTTTGCAGGAGTCTCAAAATTATTCATCTCAGGGACTTTCTTAGGGGTAACGTCTGAGGTTTTCTTTGATTCAACAACTTTCTTAGTTTCAACAACCTTCTTTGTTGGATTGTCATTAGTCTGCTTGCTTCTCAAGTTGTATTGTCTGTGGACTTCTATTATATAATTTTCAAAGGCCTATTGTTCTAATTCTTCCTCTTCCTCATTTATCTCTGTCTATGAAAGGAGAAATAGTTCGTGTTCTTCCTGAGTGAGAAAAATGGAATCGTTATCATTAACCCCCATAAGGTTTATGTGAATATCATCCAAATCCTCAATTATCTCTTCCCCTTCATCAACATAATTTTCCTGAAGAGGTGGTCTAATCTGCTGATCAGGCCCTCTTTGTTCCCTTCGGTCTCTGGGCTCTCTCTGTCTGATTTGGGGAGGGTTTCTTCTAAAATTTGGATACCGAATCTGGGGAGCAGGATGATTTTCTCTACGAGGATTTATGTCATTGATTTGCAATCTATCCATCATCCTCTCCATGGTCCTCATCAGGGAATCCATCTTGGTATCTGAGGTAGAAGTGGAAGGTTCTTCTTTGATTGTAACCCTTCTTTCTGTTCTTTGCCTGGCTCTTCTGGCTAATAGATTTGCTTCAACACTAACTGCACTTTTCTTCATATCTTCTAGGGTGGCAGAATTCCTTTCCCTCAGTTGGTATGACATATCAGCATCAAATCCATCAGGGAACTTGATTAAGGCCAAGCCTTGAGGAGGCTTTATATCAGCGGGAATTGCATTATGGAGATTGTTGAAATGAATGCAGTAAGCCTGTATTGTTTCCCCTTGATTCCTTTTGATATTTTCATATTCTGATAAAACCTGGAGAGGGTTTTTCTTAACCTCCCATCTGTCGAGAAAAAACGTGTGGAAAGCAACAATATCAACAATTCTTGCAGCCCGTGATGATTTGAACCATTTTTTGACCTCTCCAGTTAAACTCTGTGAAAAAAGTCTCATCTGGACATCTGCCTCATCGACTTCCTGCAAATCAAAGTAATCATTCATCTTATCAACATGTTATTGTGCATTAAGAGGTTTAGTACCAACAAACTGAGGAATTCTGGTTTGATAGTCCTGGGGCATAACATGTAGGGGAGAAACTAACACCAAGGGAGCATATCTTGCTGCCATGATTGGTGGATGAGGCTAAATAACAACTTGTGTGATTGGAGGAGAAGTGACAAAAGAGGTAGAAGAGGTAGGGCTAAGAGGTATGGAGTGAGCTACTTGAGGCTTGATAGAAGCTACAACAATAGTCAGGGAAGAAAGTTCGACTGACTGTTGAAAGTGGGATTTATACAACACTTGATCAAGATTTGATACTAGATCTTCTAACTTTTTAAACTCTTGAAGAAAACATTGATCAAAGCCTTCTCTGGGAGAATGTCTTTCAGGGTTTCTGGGTTGTAGGATGGTTTGATCTAGGACTGTTTCACTCACAAAGATGTCATATTTGGTTCTGAAAAGGATTTGCTCAAAGGGTAGGTCAAACTCAAGATCCTGGATAGTGACAAGCTTCTCTAGGAGAGAAGTGACCCTATGAAGAGGACTGTGACTCCCGTAACCTTCTACATTGTTTCTTTTTCTGAGTAAATTTTCTGGATCATCTACTACTGTTGCAGGTTCTGGATCAGGGTGAGATCTAGTGTGGATTCTTTTAGGAGCTAGAACTTTAAATTTTAAGAAATCTAAGCTAATATATACAAACTTCAACAACCTCTGAACATTTATCTCTTTGTAAGTTAGATTTTATGATTTGTTCAAAAATAAAGTTTTCTTTATCTAGGGAAAAGAAATAGTAGGATGGAAAGTTTGTTCAGCTCCCCAATATGGTCACCACTATGTTAGCACTCTGTAAATTCCTAGAGGTTGTCAGGGGGAGAATAAATTTGACATAGGTAACTTACAAAACCACTTCGAAACTGGGATCTAGCCCTACCAGTTTCAGAGAGGGATCTCTCCGTATGATTTAGATATGTTTGGGTTTTAAATATTAGGCTAGCTAAAATAATATGAGTGCGTGGTTTTGTTTTATAAAGCTTGGCTGAATTATTGAATTTAAACATCCATTGGGCTATGGGGTATGTGTTAAAAATTAATATCTGATACAACTTTTCTAATATTTCTTCACAGGGCGAGATAGTGAGAATGTTGGATCTTTTAAAGTTTAAAGTGGTGTAAAGATAGGATATATGAGATATTCAATCAGACAAAGAAGCAGTTGAGAATTTATTTGATTAATATCAAAAGAATAACATGCAGATCACTAAAGACCATAAGCAAAGTGTCTGGGACAAATTATGTTCATTAACTTCCTTTAAAACATTAGAGATAGAAAAAAAAATGAATTACAGAGTAATATAAACATTAACAAAGTAAGATAACATCACCAACATCCAAATGCAAGAATCCTATGAATCTGTCTTTTTATTACTGGTCAATCTCTTCAAAAAGATTACAATGATAAGTTCCTAGGCGCAAGAATCAACCCTCAATACTTCTAAGTGAGAAGTATTTATACAAAAATTACATCTGATCCTGTCATTAATGACTATGATTAAGTGGAGGAAAAATCTAACTAACTAGATTACATATCACAAAATAATAGAACTATGGTGATATGTCCAAATACTGAATGTTGATTTTTGGGAAAGTGGTTGGTGATTCATCTACTCGACTTTGACTGTCTTCCTCATGCTAACTCGGATGTCCACGTCATATTTACTCGATCAAGGCACAAAGTCTTCCCATCTCTTTTGACTGGGGACGAAGACCTTGAGTAATCTTATATAAGTTTCATCCATCTCTGTGTACTTAGAAAAGGTTGGCTTGGTGATGAAGATGTACTTTATCTCATGTTGGATGCTCAGGTCCAACTGTAGAGTTTCCAAGAAAGATTTACTAGTTATGCTTCCTTGTATGCCTGCGAACTTAGAACCATATTTTTCTACTGCTAGGATCTTCTGCTTGTAGTCTGAGAGAGTAATCAACATGTCATTGATCACTAATAAACCTAGAAGTCCTTTCTTGTGTAGTGAGTCGACCTTGATGAAGAATCTCTGCAATCCAATATCCATGTTTTGAGCTTTATCTTCTAATTGCATCATCAATCCTTTCTTGGTAAAAACCTTCTTGACCTCAAGGATTGTCTCTATTCTGTCCTCAATTTCCAAAGCCTCCAACTCTTCCTTAGTCTTGGAGTTCAAGAACCTGATGATCTTTGTGGCCTCGGTAGGATTTTCTCCAAATTCTGTCCTTATCTTGTCAATAGCTTGTCTGGCTCTCTGCACCAATTCATGCTGTTCAAACACAATCTGTATCAGGGGCCATATCTCTATCATTGATTGGCAAATTTCCATCCAAATGTTTTCCTTGGCCTCGAACAATGTCTTGTCCATGATTGTATCCTTTTGTAGCTTATGTAGTTCTTGCTTGAGCCTCTGTGATTTGTGCATCTCCGAATTGTAGCTAGCCTGAAACGTGGCTTTCAACTTCTGAAGGTTATTGATCTCATCCTGCAGTTTTTTTATTTCCTATCCTTGCAAGGTCATGTCCTCCATTGACTTTGCCAATTTTTCTGATGCATCTAAAGTTGTCACTAGAATAGTCGATGGGATTTATGTTGTTCTGCCTTGTTGGAAGAGGGGAAGACCCAGGGTTAAAACGCTTCAACAATGCACCAACAAAACCCTAACTACCGGCCCTTTCGGAAACACCTACGAAGCAAATGAAGTCTCACCCGAGGAAGAGGTAGGGGGGGTTGCAAGACTCAGGTGTCTACAACCTAGCTGGGATACAGATCTGTGATCACAATTCTTAACAAAGAACTTAGCAATTAACATTCATTAGTCTTTAACCCTTATTCACATCGCAGGTCAAACCCTGATTATAGAACATCGCAGTATTACTCAAGATCTAAGTACATCTAACCATTCAGCACATAGCATCCGAGCAGGTCTAACATTCATTCACATATAAGTCACTAAGCATTAGTAGATCTATCTATTATACATCAATATCAGTGCACTAAGCAGATAAATACATAAACAGTATAAATAACATTGCATAAAGCACATCAACACAGGATATATGTGGTTCACCCCAGTGTGGGGCTACGTCCACCAACTCTTCTTCTCTTCTTTATTAGTCTCTTCAATCTTCTTACAAGAACCAAGCCACAAATTCAAATCCACATAGGACAAGATATCTTCACGCACCTCACCAGCTCCTCCTTCCCTAAGTTAGATCAAAGCACAAAGCCTTACACAGTCTATGCAAAAATCACTTACAAAACTTTTTCACTTAGCTCTGCAAGCCTTGACACATCTTCTTGCACATAGATAATATTAAAACTAAGCCATTGGATCTTCTTAAATCACCTATATACTTATTTATACATTACAAAAGAGGCCTAAGGATGGGTAAACCCATGGGCCAACATCCCATTCCCGTTACATAAATCGTAAAACCCAAAACACTCGCAAAAAGGGAGAGATCCCGCGATCTCCACTTCGCCTGGGCGCTCTATCTTCAACTAGCCTATCGAAGTCCCAAAAATGGTCAAACATGACCAATGTTTCCACAAAACTTGGTCGAGGGCCAACATGCCCCCAGCACTCACCTGTGACTCGTCCCAAGTCACTCTAATCTGGGAAACACTGCTTCGAAGGCCTCGAGCTTAGCTTGAGCTACCTCAACTTGCTGCTTCACTAGAGCCTCCTGATCGGTGAACTCCTGAATGAATTTCTTAGTGACAGGCCCTTCTAGGAACTGTTCCAATGTTGCGACCACCTGTTCCAGCTGTGATCCTTCTCCCTCAATTTTTTCAAAGAGGGTGTAGGCTTCATCTTGCACCAGCTAGAGTCGTCATGTCACCTCCATCACTCTGCTCTAGATAGCAGTGACCTGTTGCTGAATTGCACGCTGCTCTTGTGATCTCTTCATATTATCAATGGCCGTAAGCTACTTCAGTTGTTCTTACACGGTCGACGCCTACTGCTTCGCCTCCTGGAGCTGTGCCTCCAATCTCTACATATCTGAGTCTTTTTCCAGGCGCTCATAGGTCTGCTCACTTTAGTTAGTAAGTTGCTTACATTCTAAAGACAACACCTTGATTCTTTTGATTGCGCTCCTGGTAGTTTCTTCCCTTTGATATCTCACTTCTTACAGAGTGCTCGACACTGCTTGAAGTTCTAACTCAGATACTCTTGCTTGAAGTTGTTGAATGGATTCAATGCGCTTCCTCACTTGGCTCTCAGTTGTCTCTTTTTTCATCTGGGCTAAGCCCGACACAGAGCGAAGTGCTCTAGCCACTGTCTCCTTGACCGCAATCTGCTTCGCTAGCAGCTGGTCTTTTTCTCTCTGAATCTGCTCTCTATCCTACTCAAAGTTCGCTCTCATGCCACCTTTTTCTTGCTACACAACCCAAAGTTTCTCTAGGGCTTCCTCTTTTGCTTGCTTCAAGGCCTTTGTGGCCTACTCTTTTTCTTCTTGGATTCGACGAAGGTGAGAATTTGGCACATCTGCTATCCTTCACAATTGGGTGGGCTCATCCCCCAATTACGCACCTTTTGATGACAACGACACAGTAGACATTGTGTGACTCGAATAGAGAGCTTGTTGTACCCCTTTCAGCTCTGCCTCGATTCTGTCATACATTATCTCCTGCTTTGCTTCGTTTTTCTGCAAAATATCCTCCGAAGCATCTGCTATAGCTACGATGATGAGGTCAATATCATCCACTATGAGCACATTCTTCGACTGAGGCTTATTAGCTAGTGACTTCTTCCGTGCTGAGGGTTTATTTGGAGAAACCTTTCTTTTCTTTGACGTCTCAACCTTTGTAAGGGGATCTTTCAGTAGTGTCACTTCACCCTCTTCTTTCTTGTCTTCTTCCCCTTCCTCTTCTTGGTTTACTTCATCACCTCCTCCTTCGCCAGGTGAGTCAGGCGCAGTTTCTTCTAATGCGATGTTTATCTGCTGAAATTCTTCCTTCTTTTTCTTTTTCTTAGCGCTGCTTGGTCATTCACACTCAGTCCTGGTGACCACAGGACTTCCGATGAGTTCAGGGTCGGAGAGTTCTGAATCTCCAACTGGTATAAGGAATTCTATAGGCCATTTCTTGGTTATCTCCTCCATATCTTCCTCAGTCAATTTTTAGTAAGAATGCAACTCCTCCTTGTTTTCATCCCAGCGCGCAGTGATATACATGAAGTGTTGGTCTGCGCGAAACTTCGCGAGTGGCCTAAACCTATGGAGTGTATTTAGCGTCATTCAAGGGAACGATTCAATGGTGTGTGTCAGCTGTAGGTAGTAGGTGTGGAAGACAACACTCGAATGCCACTGCTTCGCCATATCACTTGTATACCACAAGGTGGTGAACCTCGCATCTAATGGTTATGATAGCTCAACTTCTGGGAATGTTTCTCCCTCCGGTATCTCCCAATCGACAAATGATATAAGAATGAGTAACCAGTTTAAGTGGAATTCATAACCTTGGTCCTTCGCTTCGCGATATTCCTTCTCCAACTCGTTGACAAGATAGCTTTCCCAACTCATCTACATGCCCTTGACACACTTCCCTACGAGGTCGACGACGAACCCTGTAACTTGTGTCGGTCTGTTCTTCCTGACGATATTTCCATCTATAAACTAACAATATAGGAGCACTGCACCATATTAGATGGAGGCTACCTTGTAGCCTCGCTTCCCCTTCTCCACATCGTCATAGGTTTCCTTTATACACTGCGCCATGGAGCGATATGCAGGCTTCCCTGGATAGAGCTGGTGAGGGTCTAGTCCCTGCATTCTCAATTCAGTGATCATGTGGATCAACGCTAGATCCACAGTCATGCGCTTGTCTAACTAGAGATAACCTCCATGGTAGCACGACATGAAGAGTTTAACGCACGCGTTAACCTCCTGATGTATGCCGAAATAGGGTATATTCATCACGTTGAGGATCGTGGAACTCGCAATCTCCTTGATCCATGACTGAGAAACTATCTTTGGGTTCTTCCCAGTCGTCTTCGTTAGGTAGCGATGCAATGAGAGCATCGCATTATTCTTTCTATCGTCGAGGTTGAAATCATTGATCTTAAGATCAGGGATTAGTCCTAGTTGTGATCTGACTTCGCATATCCCCTTCGAGAAGTACGTAGTGATGAGCGTGTACTCGAAGTCACATGGGACACTGTCATTACTAACCGCACTAGCCAGAGGTGGGATGTAGTCGGGCAAGACCGACAGGATCAGCTTCGCGTTCGTCAGGTCGTCGTAGTGCTTGCTTCTCTTCTATGTCACAGTTTGGGATGGCCTAGATAGATGTCCAGTCAAGGGGGATGCTTGCAATCCTCACATCGATGAGGCTTTTACTCTTGCAGACATAACTTTCTCAGCCATAAGGTCTATTAGGATCTCCTTCATAGACTTCTCTACTGCGCTACATTCACCCGACATACATGCTCGTAGTCAAATCACGCGGTAGGCGAACAAACACTCAAGGTAAGAAAAATGGGTGGCGAGGTCTCAAAAGCACAACGCGATAAAAATCAGTTCTCTGTTAGCTCAGATAATCTCAGTTTGCAAAAATTGGTCCCGGTGAGGCATGCGACGAATTAAATAAACAACATCGTAACAGATTCCTCCAACGGGTCGAAATTCCTTAATCAATACGAGTCCATCTGTTATGAAGCGGTATCAACAGTCTCATGGCGATCTTTTCCACAATAACTGTGTTTCTAACCATTCTAGAGTGTCATTCTAACGGTCGGGATGCCTCGAACGGTCATATAGCTTCGTCATGGCGAAGTGCCATTCTGCGTTGTTCTGCTATTCCGACGATGTTCAATTTCTGCAAGCCTACTTCCTGTGAAGTCTTCACTGCAACCTCCTACAGTCTTTCTAACTTTTGTTTCTTCTTACTGAGCTTTCTGGCCTTCTTCCTTGTGATCTAAGTTTCTGGATTCCTCTTTCCATTTTTATTCTTATTTTCTCTTAGCATAGTAACTTCGCACTGCTGATGTTCTCTCAAAAGTTTCGCATGCAATATCTCTTCTCTTACAACTTATGGGGTAGGTTCTCTTCTCTCCTACATGGATAGGTTCTTTAAGCCTTCTTGTGTTCTTTCAACTTTGACAGCTAAGTCTCTGGCCCTCAGTTGCTTCAACTTGTCCTCTTGTTCTTGTACTAGTCGCTCTATTTTCTCAACTATGAAGTCCCTTAATTCTTGCTTTTTCTGTTTTGTGGCTTCTTCCTCTGCTTTCCTCCAGATCTGATCTTTCTCCATCCAAGTCTTTCCTAACAAAAGTGCAAAATGAGTGTTGTTCTCAACAAACTTAATGACCTCAAAGTCTTCTTCAGTCGATGCTCCACGAGCAATCATAGGTACATGAGTAAGTATTCCACATAGGGTTATCATCTTTCCTTTAAACAAGCCTATCCCTCCTAATGAAGGAACCATAGTAGGCTTTTCCAAAATTTCCCAAGTACGTTCTGGCATAATGTTCACCTGTGTTTCCTCATCCAAGACATAGTCTATGTCGAAGTCTCCTATTCTTGTTTCTATGCACTTCTTTTCTTTTAAGATCTCTGGTAAACTGATTTCTCTGTGATCATTCAATGTTTCTCTCATCTGTAATAACATAGTCTCTGATTCTGTCTAATTCTCTAACATATCCTTAGTTTTTTGACCTTCCTTATGGTTTTCTTGTCTTCGGTTCATCTTTTCAACTTTAGCAATCATTTTAGGGGAATTCAAAACCTCATGACCAACAAATTTACAACAAAGACAAATAGGACCTACACCATAATGCCAATTCTCTCTTTCTCTTAAACAATTCCCAACCCTTTATGTACTGCGCACTGGGATCACAGTGATGGACCTTCATTCTGCAAAAATTCTTTCTAGGTTCCTGCATGCACTTATTAGTCCAAAAATTCTTTCTATGCATATGAATAACATATCTTTCACTATCTCTATCAGATATATTCATATCAAATATTCTTTCTTCTAGTTGTGCCCAGTTTTCAGACTAGGACAAAATCTATCAAAAATATCTAGATTCATACTTTTGAAGAAAAAATTTCCACTTATCTTACCTTTCCCAGAGCACAAAGCTTTAAGATCTTACCTCTTTTCTTCAGATCCAGTTCCCTTCTCAGCATAGAGCTTCACAAGTCAAGTAGAATACTGCGCACTACAACAACAGATCTACGCACAAAGATTTCTCTTTTCTTTAGTTCCCAACAATCACAGTTTCAGGTCTCGGCAATGGAACCATTTGTTGGAACATGGGTAGACCCAGGGTTCAACGCTTCAACAATGCACCAAAAAAACCCTAACTACTGGCCCTTTCAGCAACACCTGTGAAGCAGATGAAGTCTCACCCGAGGTAGAAGCAGGGGGGGTTGCAGGAATCAGGTGTCTGCAACCTAGTTGGGACACAGATTTGTGATCACAATACTTAATAGTTAACTTAGCAATTAACATTCATTAGTATTTAACCCTTATTCACATCGTAGTTCAAACCCTGATTACATAACAACACAGTATTACGCAAGATGTAAGTACATCTAACCATTCAACACATAGCATCCGAGCAAATCTAACATTCATTCACATATAAGGCACTAAGCATCAGTAGATCTATCTATTATACATCAAGATTAGTGCACTAAGAAGATAAATACATAAACACTATAAATAACATTTCACAAAGCACATCAACACAATATATTCATGGTTCACCCCAGTGTGGGGCTACATCCACCAACTCTTCTTCTCTTCTTTATTAGTCTCTTCAATATTCTTACAGACACCAAGCCACAAAGCCAACTCCGCATAGGACATGAGCTCTGCGTGCACCTCGCCAGATCCTCCTTCCCTGAGTTAGATCAAAGCACAAAGCCTTACACAGTCTGTTCACAAAGCACTTACAAAACATTTGCACTTAGCTCTGCAAGCCTTAACATATCTTCTTGCACATAGCTAATATTATCACTAAGCCATCAACTCTTCTTACATCGCCTAGCTACTTATTTATACATTACAAAAGAGGCCTAAGCATGGGTAAACCCATGGGCCGACATCCCATTCCCATTACATAAACTCTAAAACCCAAAACACCCGAAAAAAGTGTGATATCCCGTGATCTTCGCTTCGCCTGGGTGCTCTGTCTTCAATCAGCCTGTTGAAGTCCCAAAAATGGTCAAACACGACCAACGTTTCCAAAAAACTTGGTCGAGGGACAACATGCCTGTTGTTGTTGTACTGACCCCTGTGAGAGGGAATCCATCCAGTGGGATGACAGTCATTGGCGAAGTTTGTTCCTTTTCCTTGACTAGCTTCTCTAACTCAGCCTCCATCTCCTTAATCTTCGCATTCTGCTCCATGATTAATTTTAACATTTCCTCCTTGTGGCCTTCAGTATCAACCATTTTCTTCACTTGTGGGTCCTTTGTGGAAAGGATTTTAGTTGTTTCCTTAAGGATGCTATATCAACATTCTTCTTCTTGAGGAGTTATTCTGTTGTTTTGACATTGGATGGATCATATCCAATTTTCAATACCAGTTCTTCTAGGGACTTGATCTTGTTATCCTTAGCCAGGGAGGATATCTTTTCCATCTTGAGCTGAGAATGGACATTGTTCAAGGAGACCTGAAACTTTGCAGCAATCATGGAGGTATTGTCTAGGGTGGAGAAAATCATTTCTCCAGTTTGTCTGTGCATATCCATTTGATCGGCTGGATGCACCTCTTTGATATCAAACTCAAATGTTGACCTTTTATAATCAGAAATCGCCTTGGGATGAGGCACTTGTGCCTGCAATAATTCCATGTGAATCCTCCCTTTGTCTATGTAAGAGAGTAACCTATGTTGTGTTGTTGATGTCTTCTTCTATAATTATGCATAGGTGTTGTTAGTCAACAACTCATTCTTCTTGTTGATCAAGTTATATTTCTCAAAAATATTAAGTTCTGCAGGCTCCTGTGTGGACTTAGTTGAAAATGTGGTATCAGTCTGTTTCTTTGATGAGGAAGAAGACATCATTTGTTGGTTTCCTGAGAAAAGTGGTGAATGTTGTCCCTCCATTACTATGGTGGACTGAGTTTCTTCTCCTCCAGACCTATCAGGAGTATGACTGGTCTTGGGCCTCTTTCTGTAAACCTGGAAATATTCTGCTGAGACTTCTGTAACTGAAGGAGAGACCTCATGTTTGGGTCTTTTCTCTACTAGTACCTGTGGAGTGCTTGTTTGTGAAATGTTGGCAAGAGAAAGATGTTGTTCAGTGCCTGTCAGAGTGTTTTCCTCCCACTCTATCTGGTTCATGAATTTCTCTATTTTCAGGTTTAGGCACATGAGCATAGGGGGAAATCTTGTTCTTTAACCTAGTTTATGCAATGATACCACAAGGATCATAGTACCATGGGAAACTTTGCCTGAACTTCATCTCCTATAACATCTTGTTTGCTTATTCTCCTGCAGCTTTGCTGTTGCAAATGAAAGAACCTATTTGACCTTTGATCCTGAGATGTTGTTTCTTCTTGAAAGCTACAAAATGAATATCATCTGAATTTATCACTTGTTTGATATATTTCAGAGAGAATATTCTGACAGGTAAATACTTGGGCAGCTTGTAAGGGGGTAATTCAATTTTGTAGATCATGATTTCTGTATGGTCTTGGTAGAGGTACCAGTCCCTTGTTTTAGCTAGGTCTGATAGATTTATAATCCTTTGAATTTCCTCATTTATCCTTGGCTTTGTTCTTCCACTAAGCATGCATACCATTGGATGGTAGAATTTATCTATGAACTGTTTGAAGTTTAACTCAGATGAGTTCTTCCTCATTAAGGATGTCCAGGAGGTTACAAGATGAGGGTTGCCATCTTGGTCCAATTTCTACTGGGAAAAAGAGAACTTGTCTGCTTGAAAAAAGAGGAACATATACACCAACATTGCAGAATACTGGAACATACCTTTTGTAGAAAACTTGAACAATTGTTCATGGATATTGTCATCTAAAAACTGAATATAGTCGAACTGTGCAATAGCCTTTTCTTCAGTGGAGAAGATGGATAGAAAACCTATAATGGGTTCATCTACCCACTTGTCTGAATAGTATCCTAGTAGACAACACAAGGAAGAAATGATCTGGTTACATTTCATTGAGAAGATGGAGGAATGGCAGGGGGGGTTATTTTTGGGTAACTGAGAATTTTCAGGGAGAAAGAGCTCAAAGATTTGAGTTCTCTGTCGGAAAGACAACTTCTGGTACATCTCGGTCAGAATTTCGACGGAAAAAGGGGAAAGTGAGTCGGCTCTAGGTATCTGCAGTATCTGGTTTATCGTCTCAGAGGTGATGGTGAAGAGAGTTTCACCAGATGATGAAATGATGGACCTTTGGCTAGGGAGATAGTGTGCTTGGAATTTCAGAGTGAACTCAGGGAAATGGTAAGTTTGGGGAATAAGGTACAGTGGGAGATTGGATTCCTAGAGCTTGATCTCGTCGCTTTGGTCCAGAAAAACATCTTTGAGCCAGAAGTGTAATTCGAAGAAGTCGAATTCACACTTCGGCTCTGCAATCAAATAATCTTTGTTGGCCAGGGGGATATGATCCAGATCGAAGGGGGGAGTGAGAAAAGTATTTTCGATAATCTCAGAAGATTTGGATTTGGGTGCCATCGTCAAACAGATACCTACAAACGGAAAAGGTGTAATCTGTGTTTACCAGGATTTAATGGTGGTTTCTTGACTATAGTCTCGATGGATTTTGTATGGAGAACGTGAAATGATGGTGTCGATTGATTCTGGATCGATGAACAATGCACAATGGAGAAAAAATGGGGTTAAATGGCTGAACGAGGTGTCCGTTATGGAGTGGAGGGTGAGTCGGACCGGTAACGGTAATGGCCGGTTGGATTGATTGGCCAACAAACATATCGGATGTGAGGTGGAGGGAATTGAAATGGACA
>SNQJ01S0118744.1:0-15815 GCA_010110895.2 Picea sitchensis
TCCTTTCATCGGGGGTTTTTTATTCTCAGGTTGTCGACCAGACAAGCTCCTGGCCGACTTCCCTTGAGTTTTTCCCTCCACAGGCTTCCTCCAAAGTGGTGGAAGGCGCTCTGGTGATCTCGTTCATTGAGTAACCTCTTAGGGTTATTGTAAATGACCATGCCAGGCAGTGTCTGGAGTTTCGCGGAATTCCGTCAAGTCTAGAGTAGTTTTTTTTAATTAATTAAATTATTTAAAATTTAATTAATTAATTATTTTTGGAGCTAAATGTTGTAAAAACTTCGTCTTTGGGAGAAAGATAGGGGTATTTGTGCTCAAAATGAATGGAATAGCACTCCCTACACCCACTGACCAAGTTTAAGCTCAGTCGGACTAATTTTTCTATGCCTTAGTCCACTTAGAGTCAGTTAGGGCAAAAACAACAATTTTAATTGCTAAGGTGATATTATTAAAATATCACAAAACATTGTAATTTTTGAGTTTGTGAGTGAGTGTGAGGTGGAAAGTGGCAATATAAGACCCTCCTAACCTACCCAAACCCATCCCAACCTTTTCCCAACTTAATTCAACCTATTAATTAAGTTTTTTAACCTTTTTTCCCTTGCCCTAAGGGGAAATACGTCCCACTAACTAACTAAATACCCAAATCTTGTGTTGGGATCTTCAAGGGACACTACACACATGTGGAGCGCTCCCCTAGACTCACCCTGGACCTAACCAAACACTTAACTCACCTCTCAACCCACTCCCCTCTCCTCTAGAAGCTTCACGCCCTCCTTTGGTGCGCCCCTCTTCATGGTGGGTTGACCACGTCTCATCCAAAAACCCAACTACCTTCCTAAAGTGGCACGTGGGGCCTCCTTAATCATTAAGTGCGCCCTCCTTGATGCTTTACCTAGCCTATTGAGTGGGTACAACTCACTCTCTCATCATTCCCAAGCTCCAAACCCTAAAAGGGCGCCCCCTCTCTTGGGATTCACTCTCTTACTCAAGTTTTGACACTTGGCTTTGATCTAGAACCTCTCTCTTTGCCTCCAAAGGTATAAAGAGAACCCTTTCCCTCACTTTTTCTTCACCATTCTTTGATCTATTGTTATGCTACCGAATTCTTGCCATTCTCTCTTGCTTCTTGCCATCTTCCACTCACTCATTGCTCTTGGAGTGCTTGGAGCAACTAGTTGCCCAAGGTTCCATCATTTTGGATAATAACGAAAGCTTTGGAGGACATCTGGGATCTTGTGGATGTGATCTTTGGATCAAGATCACATGAGAAATTTGACATTGTTTCTTGCTCATTGTATAGATTTGTATGCTAGCATTCCTTAATAAATTAGTTTGCTAGGGTAAATAAAATGCAGTAGTGTTGATAGTTTATGTATTATGGTTGGATTTTTGATCATGAATTAGTTCAGATTTTGTATGCTAACCATGCTATGCTGCTATAGATCTATGTTTGTGTTGAGTTGCAGTTTGTCTCAGGGTTTGGTTTAGGAGAGACTTTAGAGCAGATTTCCAACATTGGCTTCTACAAACTCCTTGCTGTTTTTGTTATTTGATATCTTGCCATCATCCATCTTCATTTTTGTAGTTTACTTGCTCATTGATAGGTCAAAAATATATTTTCTCAATGATATAATATAACCTAATGGAAATTTTCGTGCATGCCCGCGAGAATTACGAATAACATTAGTGTTCTTGCGCAGCATTTCCAGCAAAGCTTTGCTTGCTGATTTTCTTGAGCGGCGTCATATTTGGATAGTACAAACTGCATACAACACCTAGGAAGCTTCCCAAGCCTCTCCTTGACTTGGGTGACCTTTCTCCTCTTTTTCTTCCATCTTTGTAAATTTACAGAAGTTTTTCTAAGTAGTTTGGAGCCTAAAAGTAGCCTAACCTAGTTAGCTATTCTTTTATGAATATAACACTTAGATTAGTTTTGTATATCATTCTTTTATTGTTCTTTCAATTCTTTAATAAGATCAATCAAATAAATTCTTGCTAGCATTAATCCAAGATAGTTCTTGCCTGAGTGGTAGGCCAGTAGCTTGTCCTTCGTTCGTATTCAAGAACGCCTCTATTTTTCATTAGAGTGGGTACGGACTCAAGAAACCCCCTTTCTATGCAAGTTTGTCTTGGTAGTGGTAGTCTCCCTTACTTGGGCTTTTAGCAGGAGTCTTCCCCAATATCGCCCTTGGCTTTAAGAAATCAACTTAATGGTGTTTATCTTGCTTTCTCCTTTGATATATCTTGGAATAGATCTACACTTGCAAGCCTAGTTTCCTTTTTCATTATCTCCTTATGCTCTTATATCTCATTGTTGATGGTTAGATGGCTTAGTTGTGATTACATGTTCTAGATCTATTTCTTCTTGAGTTATCTAACTTACCTTTGAAAGCATTTGAAGTACATTGTTTTAGCTTGCTAAGTTTTTACCTTTCTAAGGCTTCTAAATATCTCATACTTAGCATATTTTTGGTGTGGTAATAGCCAAGTTCTAGATCTGTTTTGTAGGCACATTGTAGCCCACGGCCTAGCCTCAAGAAGCTCACGACCTAAGGCACTTGCGCTTTGGTGCCATTGTGCCTCCTGACCCGACACCTTATTGCTCTCACGAGGCCGACCTCACAGTAAGCTCACGGCCGGCCTTAATAGGCTCCGCGACCCTATCCATGACCCTGTTTGCTGTGAGCATTTTCGGGCTCCTTTTTCACGCACTCAACACTCACCGGCCTAGTTCACTTTTTCACTCCGGCTTTGGTCCTGTTTTCCGCACCTTAACTTCCACACACATAAAGGCGATGTTTAATGGTTTAATATTTATGATTTTGGGCACATGAGATGATGAGTTCATAAGTTGATGTTTATGGTGCTAATGCTTTGATTGTTTGACACATAAGTTGCTCCACGCAAACAATCATTTCACACCTAAGATGCTCCACTGACCTCACTTGGTTTTCTAGCATATAACACACGTGGGTTTGGTTGTAATACTTCATTGCTCACACACTCTTAGCTTATATGCTTGATAATCACCGACTTATGTTTGATTTGATAACAATACATGTGCTAATAATCTAAATCTTCTAGTTTTTTAAGTTCTCATAATCTTAACATCTATTGCTAGCATGTTACAACACCTCACACACTTGTGGTTTCAAAAATCTAATGCTCTAAAATTTAATCTTCTATCTTATTGCTAGCATCTCATATTGGTTAATGGTCTAACCTCTCATTGTCTTACAAGTAACCTTCATATGATGTTAGTTTAGATTTTTTTAGACACATAAGTGCTTATGGTTTATATGTGAATGGTTTAGTGCTCTCAATCATAGTTTTATTCATCTTCTAAGCTCATACACATCTTAACTCATTTTAAGTAACCTATATCATCTTATATGTTCATGGTTTAATCTTCTAAAGTGCTTAAAGTTCTATCTTTCATTTCAAATATCATTACATGCTTTATAGTTCATGGTTATATAGTTGATATATCTCACATGTGATGGTACGTTGATGGTTTAAACCCTTGCTATAATATTGCTCTATCTTTACATGTTCATGGTGGTGTAATCTTTCATTTATAAACACTTGTTTCAGTCACTTTTGCTCACGGCCATCACCTTCAAATCAGTAAAAAAAATAAGTGCCCTGAAACTCTCTAAAATCAAGCAACTTGCAGCAAGACCCACCCAGGGGTCCCACAAAACACTTAGTAACATTTTTAGGGGTCATAATCTTCTTTTCCATCATCTAAAACGGGTGAGAAGGGGCAGGTCTTTAGAGTGGCGAGAGGGACAGATCCTTGATTTAAGTTTGGGAGATCCCCTCTCGACTACTTCTTATTGTGGTGAAGTGGCGGGCTGACCTTGGAAGCTAAGAGTACAGGGGTAAAAGCCGGGTATCTTGAGCAGGCGGTTATTTGGTGGAACTAGGGATTAGACACACATCTGGATTGGGGGTTTAGAATATAAATCTTTAAGAAGAACACTAGTTGCATAGATCCCACATTTTGTACATGTTTGGGAGATGGACGTAATTGATAGGCCAACTTATATAGTGATCATCTTATTGTTCTCTTTACTTGCAACTAATTGTATCTTGTGTTGATGTGATTGTTTGGTTATCATTGATATATCTTATTGATCAAGTGTATTTATGGTGTGGATAAATTGAGTGACTGAGTATCCCACTTAGGGAAGCATCACTTACTTTGATCATTAAGTGCTTAGTGGGTAGTTACTGAAGGCGGTCCAAGTGGAGTAAATGCCACTTAGGGCATGTAACTTAGGTTGTGGAATATTTGCATCTATTGTATCACTTGTATCTTTTGTATCATTGCATAATCTTTGTATAATCTAAATAACCTTAATCTTGCTTGTGGGAAGTAATTCTTTTGTAAACTTATATTGTAACGAACAACCCTCAAACTATAGTTGACCCCATTTGCCCAACCTTAGGCGCTGGTCTTAGTTGACTTAGGGAAGGGCTTCTTCTCATAATGCTTGGACTTGCACATGCTTTGTTGCTTGTCATTTTAGGCTAGTCTCCCCTTAGCCATATAATCAATTGAAACTAACTCACATGAACATTGTAACTATAAAATTAACTTAGTAACTAGGGACTACCCCCTTGGCTTCCTTAGGACTAAGCCTAGAAGGAAGAAGTTCTTGTCCCAGGTGGCTGATTGTGGGCAGAACTTAGACATTGTGTCTCCAGAGATTTGCACTAAGTAGGCGGGACTTGGCTCACGTGCGCAGGGTGTGCATAAGGCGACAAGGTCCCATGGGTTTTTAATGTTTAGTCAAATAATAGAATTTCATGAAATGGAAATTTATTAATGTAAAGTCAATAAATTGTAAAAATATGGCATGAGTCATTGTCAGATGTATGTTTGTCAACAGTTTCAGCTAGAGCACCGCGTTAATTTTCCTTCACTTTTAGATCTAGGAAAAGTGATTTTAATCACTCCAAAATGTATTTCTCTCGAAAAAGACAAAAAAGGGGTTTTAATTAAGTTTCCTAAAAAATAGGGGAGTTAGCAAACATTTCGGAAACATGTTTTTGACATGTATGGAGTTTAGAGTCTAGTTGGCAGTGACTTCTCCCAATGAGGGAGCATCCCCAGCCTACATGTCATGTGGTGGAGATCCCAATGTGTAACTCGACCCCACTCTTGCTAGATGGCGTTGGGAGAGATGGCGTATCCCAATGTAAGAATTTCAGCCCTCACACCATCACTCCACCCTCTTCCTCCTCCCACTTCACTCCACCTCCACCTCCATCACTCCAATCCACCTCACTTCATCTCCTCTTCCCACTCCTACTCCCTCTACACACTCGCCTCTCCACATGCATGCACTCCTCTCCCATGCACATCTCCCTTGGAGTTTTCACCCAAACGAAGATAAATATAAGGCGACCCCTCTCCATTTAGTTAGTTGGAGTTTAGAGACCTTGTTGTGCACAATTGTAATATCTCTTCTTGGTAATGGAATAAAGACTTTGGAGTTCATATCGGTGGCTTGGATAATGTGTGGATGCAAATGCTTATGAGGGTGACTTTGTTCTATTATGCTTGTTATGTTATTTTGGTTAAAATTGGCCTAATAGTAGTACTATTGCTCCTTAGAATGAATTGCTAAGCTAGTTTGATTAGTGGTTTTATTATTTATCTATTCAAAATATTTTATATGCTTTATGCGTTTTTCTTAACCAATATCGCTTTGAAGCCTCTTTTTGTAGGTGATACCTCTTTCTAACCTCTTTGCTTGCAAGTGTAAGAAGCATTGGAAACCTCACTTGGAGAATTGGATGATCTAGATTGACTCTACCATTCTTCTAAATTCTTTGAAGAAGCTCCCTCCTCATTCCAACGAAGGACCCCATTGCCCAAGGAATTCCAAGCACAAACTTGTCTTCTTCTCTTTCTCTCATCATTCTATTTTCAGAAATTTTAAAGTTACTTGTACTCACATGCATGCATTTAATTCTAAAAAGCGAAAATTGTGTTTCTTTTATGCATGCACAAATTTACTAGATCAGAAATTTGTTTTCATTGTTTATCCAATAGATCTAGTGTAGTAGATGACTCTCTTTCACTTAGCTAATTTTCTGATATTTTTAAAAGTTGAAAGTGGGTTCTTAGTCTTGGTTTATTGTCAAATCTAGCAATATAGAGTGCTCAATTACTTGTTGTCCTAACAGTAAAAAAAAATCTGCAATAAAGTTTAGAGTGTTTAGTTTTTAGTGTCTAGTTTTCAGCTTAGTTTTTTGCAAACTTTTGACTAATTTCTCTTTGCTGCCCTAAGTCTCTTTTGGCAGCCTTTGGAGTCTCTTCTTCGTTGTTTTTACAGGTTGAAAGACAGCCAAGGATGGCTCTTTCCACCCAACTTGGATAAGTTTGGGGCAGCCAAGCAATCAGGAGTCCTCTAAACCCTCTAAAAAACTAAACAATTTTGTCCTTTACTTGGAATAAAAGTGTCCTTCAAAAAGATTGTTTTACTTGGAATAAAAGTGTCCTTCAAAAAGATTGTTAAAATCACTTTCTTTTCCTTTATGTTTTGCTTTATTTTCTCCATCTAATGGCACTTTGTTGCTGTCTGCTTGGGACAATCAAGGTACAAGAGCGATCTTTGGAGTCCAAGTTGAAGACCCATCACCTAAGTCAACCCCTTGAAGACCCAAGGCTCAAAGAAGAGTCTTTCTTTTTTTTTCTTGTATTTAGTTAGATTATTGATCCAGTTCTATAAGGATCCAAAGAGAAAAAAAGAGAACTTAGTCTCTCAGTTGTAATAGGATATAATAAAGCTGAGGGCCCACTTGGGCCAGGTTTCTTCATCGTTAGGAAGTTAGATATGTTGTGTGCTTGTCTCTTTTCATTATTTCCTTGCAAGTTCTAATTGTCTTAATTTTACAAACACACACAAGCATAAGGAAATCAATCTTACAAAGCACTCAATATTACAAGTACTCAAGTACAAAAGTAATTTGATTTTCATGCGCAGTTAACTTGGTTTAATTTTTGCTCTCAATGGAAATGTAGCTTTTATTTTCAGTTTAATTTCAAAGTTTATTTTTCTTGTCAGTTTAAAATAGAAGCTGCCCAATTACCGGTCAATGCTCTGAACCCTTACCCAGACCTAACAGATCACGAGTTCACTTCGAACCGAGATTGTTTGTCTTGGAGTAGGATTTAGGGAAACCTCAATAGTTGCTACCTTAATGAACGGAGGCTTTGGGGAGTGTGAAGTTAGGCAGGAACTTTGAGATCTAGGTTCTCCCATGTTGGACATCAGAGCACCTTAGAGTGAACATTTGGTAGGGCCACAGGGGCTTGGTAGATCCTCCATGAAGTTTCCAAACAAAGAGGTAACCTCTAATCTAAAGAGATACACACATCTCATTAATCTACTTTCAATTTAACCTTAATAAAACATGTTCAACAATAGCTACCCACGACACTTTTAAGGCACTTGGTTCTATGGTTATATCTTTATGTGTATGAGCAGTATTTTCATTCATGTGTGATTGTCTAACAAATTTATCAATCTTGCAGAAATTGTATCCTACTTGTTTTATGCATGTATCTTTATGAATGGACAAATGTTTTTTATGAATATCGTATCTGATGAATGATCAAAGTTGAATGATTCATGTTTTATTTGCAATAAACTCCTAGAATAGTTATTTTTTGGCGTAGTTTAAGAGCCTTAGTATTTTGTTAGGGACTACCTTGGCTTGTAGGAGTTGGCCTAGACGGAGGTGTCGAGGATCAGGTGACAGCACCTTATTTCGAGACACCCCTAAGGCACACTAAGTGGATTGAGATTTCTTCCACGATAGCCCAAGTGTGTATAAGGTGGCAACAGGACTGATCTGAATCCTGTGATTTAAATGTGATCAAACACTGTTTATGCTAATTGTCACACAAATAATTGTTCAAACCTTATAATAAACTTGTACTCTGCCTACAAATGTGGACTGAGAGTTGGTGTTTTCACAGTATTTTTAGCATATAAATTTAACAATTAAACATGATCTCATGCATATGAAAACTCATTGTTGAAACAATATAATTCTGATCTGAGAATTGTCAAAGGTGGTTACGATCTGCTCATGGAATATTGCTGCTAAAGGTGTCTTAACATTGGTGTATCTCATGCTCTTATGTTACTGAGTATAGCTTACTGTTCTTTGATCCATATCACACGGTTTGAAACACCTTTATTGCATCACAGTCTACTGGTTTGCTGTTGACACATTTCTCACGATAATAATCTGTGGTGTAGACCTTTGGAATGGTTCATTGTTCACTGGTTATCTTACTATGACTCTTGAATAGTTTTGGAAAATAACTATCTCACATATTGAGCACAGATTCGACCACTTTCTATTGGCTAAGGCAACTCATTGAATGATAAGAATTTGTTGTCTTTATTGTGGTGTTTCCTTGTTCTCATCATTGCAATCACATTGATCCTCGGCAGATATTTCCTTGATGATGATAATAATTCTTGATGATATGGTGAAAGAATAAGGCACATTGCTATGGTTTCATGGTTATTTGTAATCGGATACTTGTTTTGTTTATGGCATCTTTATGATTCTAATTGAGCAAGACATACATTTCATGCATGATTTTGTCACTTTGAATGAGCACTCTTGTCCAAAGTTGAATATTTCAAAAGCTTATTCATAATTGGCATTTTTGGCATGTTCTTCCCTCATACCTTAATTTGCCTTTACCCTTTGAGAATGAATAGTGTTAATCTTGCCAAACTCTCAATCAAACGAAGTCTTGAAGCTCCCCTTTTCTACTCAATGATTAGACTTAGTTTGACCCTTAGAAATACCCTCCTTGGGTTAGGAACCCAATTCATTATCCTTAAAGTGAAGAGGCAATACCAAAGGTGTGATGAGTGGCTTGCTAACCAGTTGCCCCTAATCTCTCTGCTTGCTGTATGGACTTTTCCTTTAGCGAGAGTTTGTGTGATAACACGTTGATCATCCCACCTAAAGGCATACCCCTAAACAGGATTAGTATTCTGGCATAATGAGGCATAGTTAATAAACATTTATAAATGGTTAGCTTCATATGAAAAGTCACATCTCACAGTGATATTTATATAAATATGAAAGTCCTGCATTGTTGTAGCTCACCACTTATGCATTAATCAATATAACTTTTATACAATCTTAGTATATTTGTGATGGTCCATCCGTCCTGTCCATCCATCCTTTCCTTCCATCCCATTTCCATCTCATTTCCATCCATCCATCCATCCATCCATCCTTTCCATCCTTCCTTCCTTTCCTCTCCATTCCATTCCATTCCATTCCGTCCATCCTCCATCCATTCCATCCATCCATTCCTTCCTCCATCCTTCCATCCATCCATCCTCCATCCATCCTCCTTTCCATCCATCCTTCCGTCCATCCATCCTTCTTTCCGTCCATCCATCCATCCGGTCCACTCCCTTTCCTCCTTACCAACTCCTCCTCCATCCATTCCATCTCTTTCCTTCATTTTCCTCCATTCCATTCCATTTCCATCCATCCTTCCTTCCTTCTTTCCTTCCTTCCTTTCCTTCCATTCCATCCATCCATCCTCCATCCTTCCTCCTTCCTCTTTCCTCCATGTCCTTCCTCCGTCCATCCTCCGTCCATCCTCCGTCCTCCATCCATCCATTCCTCCTCATCCATTCCATTCCTTCCATTTTCATTCCATTCCATCCATTCCTCCATTCCATTCCATCCTTCCTTCCTTCCTTCCATCCATTCCATCCATTCCATCCATCCATTCCTTCCTCCATTCCATCCATTTCCTCCATTCCATTCCATCCGGTCCATCCGTCCATCCATTCCATCCGGCTCCGGTCCATCCGCGTCCATTCCATCCATCCTTCCATCCATTCCATTCCATCCATCCATCCATCCATTCCTCATCCATCCATCCTTCCATCCATTCCTCCTTTCCTTCCATTCCTTTCCATTCCATCTCATGCCATTCCTCATCCTTCGTAAAAGACCTGGATATATTTGAAGTGTTCAACAAGATCAAGGAATTAGAAACCTTGATACAAGAGAACCTTTACGTAAGGAAGATTAAGATACTTTCGGTCGGATAATGGAGGAGAATATACTAGGAGAGCTAGGTGAACGTCTGCAAAGATGTTGGGAGCAAAGTCTAACAAAGCGGTGTAGGCTGAGACGGAAGAAACGAGAACCATCTTGGAAAATTTTGTAGAGATCAAAAGAGACCTTCCTATGTGCTTATGGAAGGAAAGCGACAACCCAGTGTTTAAAAAGTGCAAACCGATTGCCCCATAGTGCATGGAGGCAAGACACTGAGATGTTCCTAGGAAGAAGCGGAGGAAAAGAGAATGTTGGGGTCTCAAGACGCCAGAATCTACATGCCAAGTCTTGCCACATTAAGACCATTTGGGGGCGTGATACGTTGATGAAGAAAGCGGCAGAAATCAAGAAGAAGCTTGACGAAGAGGTATGAAGAGGAACTTGCTTAAATCCAGTTCACGAGAATCCCGTGGGGAACTTCCCGAGGCTGCCGGTTCTGTGAAGTCATAACTTCCACGATGATGAGAACACAGTATGATATATTAGAGTTCAAGAACACCTCAAATGACCTTCTCCCAAAAAAAAAAGTTTGCTTGGGAAAGAGGCTTATTCAAGATGGAGAGAAGTATGTTCCCCAAGGAACAACGAGACAAGTGAAAAGACCAAAACCATTCTCCGGGTTACGGCACGTGTAATTCCAGGATGGGAAAGAGCCTACATACAAAGAAGCCATTCAAAGAAAAAGAATGGGCAGATGCCACTTGTGGGAATACCGATCCATAATGAAGAGTGAAGTATGGGAAATAGTTCCAGACCGAGAGTAAAGGATGTGGTATCATCAAAATGGCTCTTCAGGAAATAAAACATCTTTGCTGATGGAAGTGTGAAATATAAAAGCAAAGTTGTCACTCGTGGCTTTTCGAAGGAAGGAAGGTATAGAACTATGAGAAGAGAGACATTCACTCCTATGGCTAGATACGCTTCGATCAGAACCATTACTCTTAACACTTGAGATGAAATGGGCTGCGCAAATGAATGAAGAGCGGCTTTCTGAGATAGTTGTTGAAGAGGAAGTGTATATAGAGCAACCCCAAAGAGTTGAGGTTGAAGAGCGGGGAAGTCTCATGTTTGTTGATTGAAGAAAGCCTCTGGTTAAGAAAAGCTCCCGAGGTTGGTATGGGCTGTATAAACCCGGTTTCTTGGCCGAGCTCAGGCTTTACCAAAGAGTAAAGCATACTCAAATCTACTTCAAAATTATGGATAATAGACGATGTGTACCTCGTATGTGGATGACATTACCCAATTGGAGAAGAAAGCTCATCATTGAATGTAAAGAGACTTGCCTTGGTGGAAATGAAAGACCTTGGTCTAATGCATTACTTCTTAGGCGTCGAAAAGGGTATGGCAAAGTCCAGGAAAGAATCTTCCTTAACCAAAGTACAGTCGAAATCTTAAAGAGATTCGACATGCTAGAATAAAAGCCCATGAATACACCCATGAGCGAAATTTGTTGTCGGTCGATACTTGATTTGATAAGATGCCTATACTGTCTGAGAATAGTGTGGATCGTTAGTGCTTTGATGAACACCGAGACCGGACATTTTGTGCGGTGAACGCCAGGGTCAATTTTACGGTAGAGCCCGAGGCGTGTTCACCTGGTGACTTACAAGAAACATGTGATAAGGAGTACCTTAAGAATTACCAATGGATTATGGTCTCCAACTATGATGGAATCGGCTTACATTGAGTGGATATCTTGATCTGAATTAGGCGAGGCGTTGCAAAGCGAGAAAAAACACCAGGATGTTGTTTGATTTAGGATGAAAGCCCATGATCTCGATGGCGAGTAGAAACAATCCAATATTGCCCTCATGGCGATACGATAGCATGTTACGCTAGTTGCCGGCGATAATAACCGAGAAGTTGTTAGCCGAGCCTATTTGACTTGAAGATGAAACAGCAAGTGATTCTATGTGACAACCAAAATTGCATAAAGATGACAATCCGTATTCCATGGTCCGAAGCACGAGAGATCATATCATTTCATCGCGACATGAATGCGAGAGGAGCCTTGAAGCTCCGGTACATTAACACGGATGAGCAGTTCTTGCGTGTTGACAAGCCTCTATCTCATGTAAGTTTGAACACATTCGAGATAATCTTGGTATAGTACAAAAGGACCCTCCCTGAAAGAGGGAATATATTTACTTAAGACTCTTGTTAGGCGTAAAGCAAGATAGTCATTGCTTAAAACTCCAACTTTATTCCATTCGTAAAGCATGTGACATGTGATCACTTGCCCCGACCTCATTTGTTAGGCGTAAAAGCAAGATGAGTAGTAACTACGACCTCGTACATTGGACGTAAAGCATAATGTTGTTGAGTCATTGCTTCTGACCTGGTTGGTAGGCGTAAAGCAAGATGATTCCATAACCGACTACCGTTGTTAAAGCGAAGAGATGTTGATGTTCCTTGCCCGACCTCGTTGTTAGGCAGTAAAGCAAGATGAGTCATGCTTATGACCTCACTTTTAGACGTAAAGAAAGACGAGTCATTTTTTTTTACCTAGTTGTTAGACGTAAAAGCGAGATGATGATATTACTTGTTTAGAGCCTAGTTGTTAGATGTAAAACAGATGTAGTGACCTTTGAGCTTCTGATACTGGTATGACATTGAGAAGCGATTAATGCTTCCGGCCTAGTCTTTGTGATGAGGTATCATTTTTCTTGATACATATTTGGTCTGCAGATGATTATAGCATTCTTTGAGAATGATGATGCCTTCGATGAAGAAAACTTCCGATAACTCATAAATATGCTAGCCAATGTTCAAGATGATATTAACGATAATCTCTTTGTCCTCGATACCCTTGATGGTACAGACCTCTCGCCCCGATCTTGATGAACAATACCGCATACTTGTTAAGGGGAATTTGAAATAATGTAGCTAGCGAAGAAACTATTCTTATTAATATTATTATATTATTATTAGGATTAATCCCATTGTGGATTAATCATCGCCGATAATTATTATGAGACCAAATCCTTTTTGGATTAGTCATGGACAATTATAAAGGCGGATAAGTGCATTGGGTTATTATTAAAGAAGACCGGAATTAATTAAAGGTGGGACACCCACCCAGTGAAGAGTCGGCCTACGGTGAAACCCTCTCACCGTGTCGGGTCTTATTATATATAGGAGCTGGCGTACTCCTTCTAACACACAACTCCTTGCTCATTCTCTTATGAGGCAAGGCGCAATTACAAGTTGGTGAGAGAAGAAGAAAGGTGGCACATCTCTTAAGAAGGACTATGCTGTATTGGTTTGAGTTATCTCTTGAACATTGTATAAGCTATTTATGATAAAGGTACAAGGTTTCTTCTAGAGGGTTTCAAGGATAAATGTTGTGTCTCTTGTAGATAATGTATTTCCCGGTGATCTTGTTCTTATGATGCTCTTGTCTATTGAGAAATACAAGAACTATAATAATGGCATAAACATTAACAAAGTCCTTGGAAGGAGAATCATGTTAGTATTGATGAAACGAGGACTCAGTGATCTTGTTCTTATGATGCTCTTGTCTATTGAAATGCAAAGAACTATAATAATGGCATAAACATTAACAAGTCCTTGGAAGGAGAGAATCATGTTGGTGTTGATGGAGAACGGGATCTGGGAATTTGTTAATACTCAGATAACTCCAACAAATACGGCAGATCTGGTCATCCATAATTAGAAGGATATGAAATTCAAGCGCATAATTCTAGATGGAGTGAAGGATCACTTGATCCCTCATTTATCAGGAAAGACAATAGCCAGGGACATGTGGGAGGCTCTGAAGAGTTTATTTCAAGGTAAGAATGAGAATTGCAAAATGGTGTTGAGAAAGAAGCTCAGGGATACAAAGATGACAGGATAAAATACGGTGACAAGTTATCTCACCTGAATCTGATAGGTTCGAGTGAACTGGCTGCAATTGGGTAGACAGTGGTTGATTCAAAGTTGGTTAGGACGACACTCAAAGGATTCAGGAAGGAGTGGAAATTGTTCATCAAAGGAATCATGGCACAAGAGACCCTTCTTGATTGATCAAGATTGTGGGATAACTTCGTTCAAGAAGAGCTTTGAGATGAAGAACTGAATGGAGGTCGACACAAGAATGATGATGAGAACATTGCTCTTGCCAGTCAGGTAAAGAAGGGCGAGTTCAAGAAGTTTTCCAGTAGAGAGTTTACCTCTTGAGACAGCAAGAAAGACGTGAGCAAGGTCAAGTGCTATGCATGTCACAAGTTTGGGCACTATGCAGGTCAATTTCCGAACAAGAAGAAGGGTGGTAACAAGACGCAACCAGATGTAGTTGCATTGGCAAAGGCTCAAATGGATGAGTTTGCCAAGAAGTTTGAGCAGTCAAAGCTCTTGTTTCCCAGACTACCTTGGGCACCATATCAGCTGATGCATGGTTGATAGATAGTGGATCCACATGTCATATGATAGGACCATGAAAGATGTTCGAGAGCTTCACAGAGTCTGACTCAAATCTGTATGTGGAACTTGGTATGGGGACTATTGTCAACTAAACTAGCAGTCCGACAAGGTCTTCAGACTGGTAGGGCAGCAACACAGGGGATAGGTGCCCAATGTCACCACAACATCTGTACTTCCCTATTTGAGCCAAACTCCTACGGTAAGAGGCTTTGGGAGGTTTCACGCAAACTAGTACTTCACCTCAAAGAATCTTAATACCAGTGCCTAAACAAAGAACACTAAGTGAACGTAGGAGTTAATTATTTTAAAGACTTGTTGAACTAGTAAACGATTGCAGAAAGTAAGTAACAGACCAGCAAGCTAACTTACCCTAATTCTTCAAAATATTGACTAAGTGATGCACAAGAGATAGGGGTGAATGTCCTTACCACTTTACAAATGATTTGTGATGTGTGTATGTACACCTTTGATGAAGGGGCTATAAAAAAGGATATTTCCTTGCTGTCCTAATACATCAAACCTGCAAAAACAGATAAAAACGCAGAAAACCAGCAAGAAAATGGCCTTTTGAGGCCTTCCACAAGTGTAAAAATACACTAGATCAATAGACACTTGGGTATAGAGGATAGTGAAGCAAGGTATGAATAAATATTGTGCCCTGGAGCCTTCAGATCTGCAACAAAACTAATTTCCATCTGGCTGGAAATTACTTCTGCAGATTTGGGGTTCAAATCCCCCCTGGGGTCAAAACCCAAAATTTATTACAACAAAGAATGATATCTAATGGGCTGTAATTTTCTTCTATGCTAGCCAGAAAATGAAGATAATACATGTAAAACAGATCTGGAACAATTGTAGAAAGGTTTAGTAAGTAAACACTTACAACATGCACCCTTTTACTTGGCAATAAGAGTGTAGATCTGAAGATTTACTTGCCTATAACAACACAGATCTGCACACTATTTCTCAAGAAAACCCTTGTAAAATATATTCAATGAAGCATAAAACTCAAGGGTAAACATATCTTGGGGTAGGGAAATTCTCAAAGCAACAAAAACCCCAAGATCTACTAGCTTATAAGATGTAGAAATGAAATACTAAGCTAGGGTATATTTTTTTTGTATTTTTTATAATAAGAGATGATTTAAAATATTTGAAATTGAATGGTTGAAGAAATTGAGAGATTTATCTTTACCCTTCTTTACCTTTAGATGTCTCTTAGTTTGAGCGATTGTGACCCCGCAAGTTTAAGATTG
>SNQJ01S0118745.1:4183-27468 GCA_010110895.2 Picea sitchensis
GTAGCCCACACTGGGTGAACCACATAAATCTGTGTCTCTCTTGTATTGTGTGTCTTCTATGTTTTGTTTCTGCATTTGTTTTATTTTATTGCTCTGCGGTCCTGTTTTTCTAACACTGGAAAATATGGGTTTTAATTTTTATGTCATTTATTGTTTTATGACAGTGGTCTCCATGGAGTTTGGACAACATGTTTTATTTTGGACAACATGTTTCATTTTGGACAACAGGTCTTATTTTGGATATATGAGTATTACTCTGAATTATTTTCAAGTTTTATAAGATAAAATTGTGAAAGGAAAATATGTTTTGAAGGGAGACACAAGGGGTGTGTTTTCTTAACAAATGGATTATGTTATGATGTGATGATTGTTTCTCACTAAAGGAGTCACAAGGCGGTCCCACCTATTATTTATTGCTTAATTATGACCCTATTATGATTATTACTTTTCCCCCCTTCCTTAACTAAAGTTAGTTAAGTCTTTATGTTAGCTTAACTAATAAGTTAGTTCAACTACTCTAACCAATTCTAAATTTTTAAAAGATGAACTAAGGGGAGGAAAAAGAGGAGGATAGAAGCACAAAGCATGCTAAGTTTTTCTCTTTGAGTTATGTTGAGAGAGTTCAGTTTTCATTCATTCATATATTCATCATAGCCTAATTCTCTTTTGTGATAGTAGGGTCTTATTGTAGACAACAACAATTAGGGTTGAACCACATCATTCAGACACTTGCTCTTCAAAGGTGTTGATGTATCTTTGATAGTATGTGTATACTTGTTTGTTTGTGAATTAAATTTCATGACTGATAAATTCTACTGTGTATATTCAAGTGGGAAACAATCTGTGGAAAGCTGATCCAACTTTTAGAGTTCAGTTTTGGTTTTCTGTCAGAGGTCCTTTTGTATGTTCCATCCGGGATTTCTAAGTTTGACTTTGGTCCAAGATTTCAGTGTGAAGTTTTGGTGAATTGGATTGAAATAAGGTATTTCTTTATGTCTCGTCTACATTGATTATGATCTTGGTGTCTTTACTTATGTTCTTACATTTATTTCAACAACTGATATTTTTCAGAAAAATACATAAAAAGTGAATTTCTAGCAAGCTTTTTGTTGATAAAAGACTAGCCTAAGCACTTGTAATTAATACTTGTGAGTTAGGATATATATTTTTGTTGGATATAAACATAGGGTGATATTCATGTCTACTTTACTTTAGCCAAGTAAAGTCTGAAAATGCTTGAGTAAGATCAATTCATATATTTTCCTCAACAAGGCCGACAAGGCCAAAATATACAATAATATTGTTTTACATTAAAATTTCATAATGAAACCCTAATCAAGAAAATAATGAAGAAGTCATGCCCCTTTAGGGTGGCTTTATCCCTTTCTGGGGAAAATGTGGCCTCCTGGAGAAAAACGTTAGCCCTTATTAGGCCTCTGGAAGCTTCCACACGTGCCAATCATTCCACAACTGCCTCCCACACTCCCATATCATTGGATGATGTCATAGGAGGTCATAGGTGATGTCATGGGCCTTCCAAGGCCAATGTCACAGTGGATAGGGCACAGCCCCCCTAGGTACAGGTTTTCTCAATTGCCTCTGGTGGAACATTCTTCTCTTCCCTGGTGCAAACACTTTATTCTATCTATGCCCCCTGCTGGGGTCTTAGCATCTATCTATTGGGATGTTGAGTCCCATGGAGGTCCAAACTGATCATCTTCCCATGTCTACCTGTCCAATATGGTACCTAGTTTTCAGGCATGATCCTGCACATCAACAAATACACCCTCCATGGTCTCACTAGTCACAAGTATCATAGCAATGTCAATCACATCCAATCATCAATTTTATTAAACATATGCATAAAACCCCTTCCACCTAGTCTAGTGCTCAAAGAAATTATACAAATATGCAAGGAAAGTTTGGGAGAAGTGACAAGGCGTCCTATTGGGCAAGTGTCCACTGGATATGTGATGTTTCCTAAAGATATCAAATCCAAGTCATGTTAGATGGATGAGGTGTATACAGGATGTCCTGACGATGGGTGCAGTGATAGCAGGGAAATGCAAGGCTTACCTGTGGGTGCCTTTGTAGAAGGCGAGTTGCACCTGTCCTAGATGTAAATGTTTCCAAGCCCATTAATGCCTTATATTATTATTTCTTTATTTATTTTTATTTCAAGAAGCTAATCAGGGGACACTGCCCTAGTCTGGTGACCATTGGTGGCAATGTTACCCACAAACATTTTCACAAACATTAGAAGGATGGCTCATGATGAGACCCCCTTTCTCTTGGCCATGAAACTAAGAGAAACTACCCCAGCATGGTGAGCAGTTTCTAGTAGTGTCATGCCACTAGATTCCCATGGACCTAATAGGCTGGCTCGTGATGAGTCCCCCTATCCTCTGACTAGGTCTTGTTTTTATTATTTTTTATGGGTCTCTCTTGTTTATGGCTGAAAATAGTTTTACTTCTTTCTCAAGGATCCCTAGACGAAGCATCTTGATGTTTTATTTTCAGGATTTTATCATTTTCCATATTGCTTTTACCTTTTGGGCCTTTAGCCTCTTCTTCCCACAAGGCAAGGTGCAACCCTTGAGTGATTGGCCAACCCAATGCCAAGACCAATGAAATGGGATGGATGAGCAGGAAGTATGATGGAAAGTGGTAAGTATGACGGGAATAGATGATGAATTTAAGAAATCCCCCCAATGGAAACTCAAAACCTATGGGCACAAGATTGCTAGGGAATCATTTCATTCCCCCCAGACATGGTCAAGTGGATACGTATAAGATCCAAACACCTGTTAGAAACAAAACAAATTAAATGCACATATTCAAAGGTTTTTAAGATGAGAGTGACACATACCATGATACCTAGACTCATTACCTCATGGAGCAAGAACCATCTCTAATACAGGACCAAGATGATGTGATGGATGGTATTGTTGTTGCTGACAAAGTGGAGGCACTGAAAGGGAGAAAATATGGCCCCTCAAAGGACATGCTCAAGTTGATTTGGCTCTTGGTACTCCATGTCTAGGACTTGTGCACCTCGAGAAATAATCTCCTAGTTATCCCTAAAATTGGGGGATAACATTTGTCTCCAACTCAGGGACATGTGCTCACCGTAGAGCACATGAGAACCTTAGCATCTCTGGCATAACCTGTAACCTGCTTGATCTCAATAGCAACCATCGATAATAATTTGGGGTGGTGATATCACCCCCAACTCATATATATATATATATATATAATAATAATAATAATAATAATAATAATAATAATAATAATAATAAACAAAATCAATCATATGTACAAGTGTGAAATAAAACTACTATATCATGCAATGCAATGGTATATACAATGAATGCAAGTGCCTACCTACTTACTTTCACTTACTTGCTAGTTGGATGCTAGGTGTATTCAAATGACCAGTGAAACCAATCTAGAAACGTCCCACAATACCTGCCTTTGTTCTTCATCATAAACCAAAACAGTGATAAGTTAAGCACAAAAATAACATGAGTTAGAGAATATATCATATCATCGGAAATCACAAGGTCTAACTCATGGAGGCGGGTGGAAAGGATAAAATCATGCCAAGTCATTCTCTGAGGAGAGTGCTCAATCCACTTTAGGAAGGGATCATGAAAAAGAAAAGGTTCAGAATACTAACTCAAAGGGTCTACAAGATGGCTACCTAGGACATTCTCACAATCTGAAACCTTGGGAGGGGCTGACAAGGATCTAGTAAATGACTGGAAAATGTTTAAGGTAAAGTTGAAACAATGAGATGACATAATTATTCTTGTAGTATTAAACCAACCCTTGGACTCTAGTGTTTTCCCCAGAGAAAACTCAATAAAAGAGACAAATCTCCCAACTACACCTCTAGAGACACAAAAAAGTAAAGTAATTGGAGGTGGCTAGAGAAATTTGTCACAAGGGTCCTTCTTTAGGAAAACAACATCCTTACTCCTATAAAAACTTGATCACAATGGTGGTTGATAATATTCTTCACTGAATGAATCCAAGTTCTCAAAGGAGTACTCATCAAAACCCTCAAGCTAAGACTAAAAATCATCAGGAAAACAAGGTACTAGTTCATCCTTGGGTGTTTGAAAAGTATGGATAAAAATCTCATCTCCCTGTTGCCACTGGTCAAGAGTAACCTGTTGTTATAATTGTAAAGGAAACACTTGGAAATGACTCTCAATGTCATATATGGGATCCATATCATAACAAACTACATCCCACCTATGTCTCCCAACATGTATGAACGCATCAATGTTATCAACCATGTCACTATCTATATCATAACATACATGATTTGAATCAGTCAAGGATTCATTTATATCCTCCTTATCTCCCCCATCATAAAGTAGAGCATCATCAAAATATTTGGGAGGGTAACTTACTGTTTCTTCTTGTGCAAGAGGTTTGAGGACTTGGGTGTCTTCAACATGCGTTACTATTTGATCCTCATTAACTGCCCCTTCATATTCAATTGTACAATAGGGAAGATCTACTTATTTCTGGGATTCCATTCCTCCTTCACTCTCTGAATCATGGAACAAGGTATAATCAACATACTAAAAAGGAAAGAAACTAAACTCATTATCTTTTTGTTGTGTAGGGGGTAAAAGTTCTTGGATGGCTTTGTTAGAGGGAGGAGCATAGGTTGATACTTCATCATTTTTCTTAGGTTCCATCTCCTCAACCATGTCTTCATTCTGTTGGTTAAAAACCTGTTCCCTTCTTTCTTATGAATTTTCAGTAAAGATCTCAAGGGAAACTAATCTCTCCAAACTAAATGCATCAGGGGTAAAGGGATGTCCTTTCCTGAACCAGGAGATATTTGCCTCAAATTTTATAGCCATGTTATAAGATTGTATGAGTGTTTTTGGACCCTTTTTATTGAGGAGGAATCTCAAATGCCCTAGAAGTGCATTGGTAAAGAGATACACAAGGTACTTGTCTTCAGGAAAATGGCTTCTAGGAATATAGTACAGCAACATCTAAAACCTAACCCCGTAATCCTTGACAGTCTCATCCTTCGTTTGTCTTATGTATTTGAGTCCTTTAAGTAATAATTGGATACCTTCCAATTTCATGCCCCAAATCATGAGAAAGGTTTCTTCAAACTGGTCCATAGATGTGATGCTAGCGACTGGAAGATTATCATACCATATTCTAGCATTTCCATGCAGAGTGGCAGAGAAAAGTTTCATTACTAAGTCTTTTGCATCATCACTGATAAGGTGGAGTTGAAAGAAAGCCCAAAAATTACTCATGTGATAGTCAAGTCTTTCCCCATCACTACTAGTGAATCTAGGGAGCCACTTTTTGTACTTCTGGGGCATCTATCGAGGGTATCCTAGGATTTTATTCATTTCCAAAGGTGTAAATTTTCCTGGGTCCCATTGAGAAGTCATAGTTGGCTTCATCATCAGTGGAGTCACCATATAAATTTCTTGAAATTATCAAAAGAGGTAAAGGGAATCACCCTTAGTGGAGTCACCAGGTAAGCTTGTAAGATAATGACTCTTGAGGCAAGGCTTACCAAAAAGTGTCTTGTTGAGGAGAATTGACTGAGTGTACCCCAACAATGGTGCCAAAATGTTATCAGACAGTTTGTAATTAAGTTAAAAGATGGATGAAAGTTGGGAAACTGGCATAACTGAGACTATCCCACAACTATCACCTCAATGGGATAGCTCTTTCTGTTTAGGGAGGTAAGGCCTAGGGGAGATGTCCCTGGTGACCTGGGTTTTTGAGAATCCAAAGGATTGAAAGGATAATTATAATGTTTCCCCTCACAAGTCACCACCGATCAGAAATTCCCGGCTAATCAACCAATAGAGATGAGTAATAACCAAAATGTCTACCTACCCGAGACAAAGCAACAAATAAAATATGCATATGCAAGATCACTTTCTTGGTTAGTATTTCATATAATCATGGACTTATGATATAGATAAATTGATAAACAATATTAATGAAGCAAGTCAACGATGTATAATGACAATGATTATAATATGTCACTTCATAGTAAATGCTAATGGAAATCAATGTAATGATATCAACACAAGAAACATTGCCTTAGCTAGTCATTCAATTTCTTTAAAGATAAAATAAATGCTTCACAAAGATGTTTATAGCATCAATAGATGAAGAAAACAATAGGGTTAGTGATTGTTAGTCTAATCTAAGGTTATAAGGATTAGTATTTGTTCAAAGTATTTAGTTGTTGTATGATCAAGGTTCTCAAACAATGGAGGTCTTAGATTAGTGCTTTATTAGGGAAAATGGAGTCAATAAGGGATACAAATGTTGAAGGATAATGATGATAGTGACAGGGCTAGAAACAAGAGGGTTTGATGTTGAAGTGTTGCTAGAGCAAGGCTTCAACAAGTCAAACCCTAGGGGAAACAACTCACTAAGGTGTAGATGACCTAGGCCTTAGTGTGTCTTCCTCCTTCTCTAGCTCAAAAGAAAAATTTAAATGTCCTTCTTGAGAAAGAAATGATATGGCTCAAGACATGAGGGTTAAATGTTGAGGTGTTTCTAAAGCAAGTCCTCAACAATGAAACCCTAGGGGAGAAAGTCTCACTAAGGTGTAGAAACCCTAGGCCTTAGTGCTTTCTTCTCCTTCTTCATCTTATTTACAAGAATAAAATAGATAGATTGAGTGATAGATGTTATGGCTAAGGACAAGAGAGTTTGATGATGAAGTGTTGCTAAGGCAAGGCTTCATCAATCAATCCCGAGGGAAAATAAATCACTAAGGTTTAGAAACCCTAGGCCTTAGTGTGTTTTATCCTTCCTTGGCTCAAAGACGAGATAAAAAATGGCTAGGCTAGAAGAATATGATTAGAGTGTTTCTATGGAAAGTATCTATCTAACTTCAACAAAATCAAATGGATCTTTAACTTAGTAGGGACATGAGACAAGGACACCAACATGTTCTTGTCACCAAGGTTTTAATCCAACAAATTATAATAACAAAATGCAAGTAAAAATACCATAACAATTCAATAAAGAAGTGTTTTTCATAAATTTACTTACATCCACCAAGCATTCATATAGACAAACCCTAGTTGTAAACCTTCCACGAAGATAAATGGCAAAAAATCACCAAAAGAAGTCTCCTTCAAAAAGTGCACCACAATTTTAGCTAATAACCCTAACAGGGCCAAAACTTTCAGGCCTCACCAAGTGGTGAGTGAAATATTATGAAAGTATGAGAGTTAAAACCCTTAATATATACCATACCAATGAACTTAATCAAATTTTAGGTCATCAAAAGGCCGACAAGGACAAAATGCACAATAATACTATTTTACATTAAAATTTCACAATGAAACCTTAATCAAGCAAATAATGAAGACATCATGCTCCTTTAGCGTGAAATTATCCATTTCTAGGGAAAATGTGGCCTCCTGGAGGAAAATGTTATCCCTTATTGGGCATATGGAAGCTACCACACTTGTCAATCATGACACAACTACCTCCCACACTCCCATATCATCAGATGATGTCATAGGAGGTCATAGGTGATGTCATGGGCCTTCCAAGGCCAATGTATCAATGGAGAGGGAACAACCCCCCTGGGTACAAGTCTTCTCAGCTTCCTCTGGTGGAACGTTCTACTCTTCCCTGGTGAAAAAACTGTATTCTGCCTCTACCCCTTGTTGGGGTCTCAACATCTATCTAGTGGGATCTTTAGCCCCATGGAGGTTCGAACTAATCATCTCCCCATGTGTACCTATCCAATATGATGTTGGCATGTTTTACAGGCAGCGTATTATTATCATTGATGGAAATTAAAACAACAACGATGGATTAAGTATAGGAAGAATGTGCCAGGCAAGCACCAGAAGTATTTTGGCAAGACGCGGCAGAGCAAGCTCGATAAGATCAGAAGAGATAGTGTAGAGTATGTGTGTTTGTCATTGATGGAAAAGATCACGACCAACAGCGCAGGGATAATGGCATGGCAATGGAAAGTTCAACAAGTGATCGTTGGATCCCATTCAGAAGCGTAAACTCCAGGAGTCAAGGAAGCAACTCACAACAAAAAATCGCGAAATGTGAAACCACGACTTAATCTCCATTTCAGAGTTTCGGATATCGGGAGTTGGAGGTGTCTATGACACTCATGACAAGAATGTCGAAATCACAAAATGTGAAACCATGACTTAATTTGAGTCGTTGATCAAAGGGAGATCGTGGATTGTTGATCTGACTCCATTTTGGAGTTTCAGATACCAGGAGTTAGAGGTGTCAAGAACACTCACGACAAGAATGACGAAATCGTGAAATGCGAAACCATGACTTAATCTGAGTCGTTGATCAAAGGGATATTGTGGACTGTTGATATAACTCCATTTTAGAGTTATGGATACCCAGAGTTGGAGGAGTCAAGAGTCAAGACTCTTCATCACAGGAGTCCCGAAGTTGCGAAATGAGAAACGCCGAAATCCCAAAACAAGCACATCAACAAAGATTCCATTTCGGAGTTTCGCAGACCAGGAAATCCAAGATCAAAGGAACTTTAACCTTTGAAGTAGCGAACCCTGAAATCCAAAAATAGGCACATCAATAAAGACTCCATTTCAAAGTTTCACAGACCAGGAAATCAAAGATCAAAGGAACTTTAACCTTTGAAGTAGCGAACCCCAAAATCCTGAAACAAGCACACCAACAAACCACGTCAGCAAACCACGTTAGCTAAGGACATGTGGCACAATTAGGAAATGAAAAGTGTCAAGCTGATTCAACATTTGAGGCACATGTAAGTCATGAATCAGAGTAACACGTGGAAACTATTCGACACAGGTCAATCCACGTGTGACGTCAGCAGGTTTATGTCACATCAGATCTTTCTATTTCAGGGTTTTACATAGCAATCATAAACTCCACCATCAACGAAGGCTCGTGAATTTGTGAAATGATCCTGGGCATTGAAGCCCAAGGAAACATGGTGAAATATTGTCATTTCACTGACTAAAAGGTCAAAGGAAGGAGTGCTCTAACCTCTCTAACTCGCGATATGCGAAATCGTGAAATAATCCGAGCCATCGGATCGAGGATTGATCTGGACCGTTGATCAAACACGATGAAGGCCCGTGAAGTTTCGAAATCACGATAATATATGGATTGTTGGGTCCATAGGACACATGACAAAAGATCGTCATTTAGCTGACTAGAAAGTCAAAGGAACGGGGTTCCCTAACCTCTTGAACTCGCAATATGAGAAATTGAGAGATGCCAAAATGCAAAATTGCAAAACGCCTTTTGGCGTAGCCTGTGGTCACCACTGGTGGTCACATGAGGGGAAGAAGCTAGTGGAGATAAACTTTTTCAGAGTTTTGGGGATTGCGACTTGGAGTGTCGAGACTCTTCACCACAGGAATGCCAAAATGCTGAAATATCGAAATGTGAAATGGTGAAATCAACACGAGACCCTGTGCTTGTAATCAAACGGTGTTGGATACTTGGAAATCTGATCGAAGGGCTACTGTTGCTCTTCACAGTTAATCGATCAGTTATGATTCTGTTAGCATAATTGAATCACGACTCTTGGATGGTTGGTGATTCAGTTGCTGATGCGTTTTCTTGGAGGTTCACAATGTAACTGCTAGAAATGACTGATGATTTCTACCAGAGGACTCAAAGAGACTTCAGAGTGATCACCAGAGAAGATGAAGAGTCTCAAGGAATCTTCCAGTGGAATGAATACTGTTGATAGAGGCTATCGACAGATGTAAGACCGTTGGAGCCTAGAAATGCAATAGAGGGAATGAGCTCGAATGTGACAGAGAAGACGAAGAGTCTCAACTGCTAGAGAGGCTAAGGAATCTCGGCATAACACCCAGTGATGATGGACGCATGGGTTTAACTGCCAGAGAAGCTGAAGAGTTGCGATGATGATCAAGCAAATCACTCAACATGGGGAGAGCATGCAGAAGCATTGTGAATAGAGAATGCAGAAGATGCACAGTGAGAATAAAAATGCAGAACAGAGAAGAGATTGGGTGTTGTTGAGAGTGATTCAAGTGTGTAGAAGGAGGCAGACAACTGAAATGCAAAGAAGAGGAATGGTGCATAGAAGGGACATGGCGCACAAAGCATAAAAGGAAAAAGAACATAAAGCGTAAGGAAGGGGTGCAGGAAGACATTGATACAGGTAGAGCAGAGCAGTGTAGTAGAACAATGATGAGACCAGTAAGCTATTGATAAATATTGTATCACTGTGATAAATTTATATATAGAAAACTTTATATTTCAGGGTGGTAGAGAGGTTCTAGAGAGGACTATTATCCTCAGAGGTTCAAGGGGGGTGATTGAACACAGGGAGTTGTACCTTCCATCTAGTTGTAGCTAGAGAAACCAGGGTGGTAGGGTGGTGCAAAGGAGAACTGGTGTTCTCTGTTTTACAGGTTGGTGCCTGTGTGACTAGAAGTTGGTGCTTCCATCCAGTTGGTGATGGAACACTTAGGGAGTTCTTGCTTCCCTCTAGTGGGTGCTAGGGAAACCAAGGAGTTGGTTCTTCCTTCTAGTGGGTACTAGAGAAACCAGGGAGTTGGTGCTTCCTTCTAGTTGGTGCTTCCTTCTAGTAAGTGCGAGAGAAAACAGAGTGTTGGTTCTCTCAGCAAGTTGCAGCTTGCAAAATAGAAGTTGTATCCTCACAATGAGTTGGAGCTCATATGTATGATAATGTACAGAATGTAAAGATTACTTATCATACCAAGAAGAAGAGGTTTTTACCCTTTATGGGTTTCCTCTGGAAATATCTGTCTTTGTATATTTCATATGTGTGACTGATGTCGAATGTTATATTGCTTACCTCCCTGCATTATTGTGATTGTCATTAAGTTCTCTGCAAAGAGTTTAACATAAGCATAATTGTTTAAGCACGGTAACAACTGATTCAACCCCCCCTCTCAGTTGTCCAACAATTGGTATCAGAGTAGGTTCCTTTTATCTAAAGGTAGATCTATAAGATTAAACATGACAAGTCATGAAGGGACTTCAACCACTAAGCCTCCTCTATTTGATGGAACAAATTTTTCCTTCTGTAAGGTTAGAATGAGAACATACCTAATGGCCTTAGGTGCTGATGTTTGGGATGTAGTAGAGACTGGATACATAAACCCTGTTGTGCTAGCTTCCAGGGATGATAAGCTAGAATTTAGCCTTAATTCTATGGGAATGAATGTTATCTTGAATGGACTTGCAGAAGCCGAGTTTGTAAATGTGATGCATCTTCAAACTACCAAAGAAATGTGGGATAAACTTATTAGAAGCTATGAAGGAAATGAGAAAGTAAAAGATGACAAACTTCAAACATTTAGGTTGAAGTTTGAACAACTAAAGATTAATGAAGATGAAACAGTTAGCAAGTATTTTGTAAGAGTTGAAGAACTTGTGAATGCCATGAAGGGTCTTGGTGAGAAGATTGAAGAATCAATTTTGGTTTAGAAGATTTTAAGATCTTTGCTTGATAAATTTAATCCAAAAGTCTCCGCAATACAAGAACTAAATGATCTTAAAACTCTGTCCATTGATAAACTCCTAGGAACTTTAACTGCATATGAAATGAGTATCAACAAAGATAAATCCATTTACTAGAGAAGCATCTTTTAAAGCAGACTAGGATATTGATTCATATTTAGATGATATTGAGGAAAAATTTGTGAGAAGGTTAAAGAAAGGATCAAGAAAATATCAAGGCAAGCTTCCCCTCAAATGTCTTAATTGTGGTAAGATAGGTCACTTTGCAAATAAGTGTCCACACAAAAAGAAGGGACATAACTCTAAAGGTGAAGAGAAGTACAAATCCAAAAGATTTGATAGAAAGAAAAGTTTATGTGTAAACAATGATGACTCCTCAGAAGACACCGATAGTGACTCTTCATGTGAAGATAAGGTAAATGACTTCATGCTTATGACCAAACAGGATTATGATAATAAAAACACAGGCAGTGATGATAATGAAGAAGAAGCTGTGATTGATATGGAAGGAGAACTGATCAGTGCACTGGAAGAGATTGACAGACTCAGAATTAAGAACGGAAAACAAAAACAATTGCTGATACAGTTCGAGAAAGATAGTAAACAACCCAATGAAGACTTTTCCCTACTAAAAGTGGAATTAGAAGAAGCAAAGAAAATCAAGGACATTTTGAAACAACAGTTATCAAAAAATAAGGCAAGATGTAAAGCTCTGGAAGAAGTAGTGAAAACTAGGAAAGAGTTTGAGAAGTTTCAAGCCTTGTATCATCAGAATCTGTCAAGTATCAAAGCCTCAGAAGGATTAGCCACCATTCTGAATCAGCAAAGGAATCCAAAGTTGAAAATAGGTTTGGGTTATGAATATGGATCAAGTAGTGGTCATCCAATCAACAAATACTTCATCAAGTTTGTCAAATCTACATGCAATGACGACAACAAACTTGTAGAAACAAAGGAAGAAAATCAACCTCCTAGGAGGAGTAAAGAAAAAGGTGCCAGAACTGAATCGGTAGAACAAGGTAATAATACACTCCCTACTCAAGGAAATCATCAACATGGAAGAAATCAATTTTCTCAAAGAAGACAACCATTTTCCAGGTACAAAGAATTTTTCTATGGATATTGTTTCTACTGTTCTAACTTTGGTCACAAAGTTCTAAATTGTTCCTTAAGACTTAGACATGAGCAATTAAGATTTCCAAGAAATAAATATCTACCACAACAAAGAATGATACATCCAAGTAACAAACCATCACAGATTGCAAATTGTCAAATTAAGTCTAGAGACATGCAACTGAGGAGGTCAAGAAATAATAAATAGTCAATCAGTAGACAATGCTGCAAAAATAACTTTGACCTATTGAACAATGGGATTGAATGCTATAACTATCACAACTTTGGCCACAAAGCTGCAAACTTCCATTTGAAGAATTACAAAGAAGATCCAAGGATAAAGTTCTTAGATAGAAAGGCCAACACATGGAAAAGGAAATATAGTGAAAACTGTGGTCTAGCACTTTCAACTCAAAAACAAAAGGCCTCCGGGAATATAGACAGTGGATGTTCCAAACACATGACTGGAGACAAGGATAAGCTTATGTCCATAAGTAAAAGAAAAACAAGAAATGTGATCCTTGAAAATGATGAACCAGGTAAAANGGCCTCCGGGAATATAGACAGTGGATGTTCCAAACACATGACTGGAGACAAGGATAAGCTTATGTCCATAAGTAAAAGAAAAACAAGAAATGTGATCCTTGAAAATGATGAACCAGGTAAAATCAAGGATAGAGGGATGGTGATTTTGAGTAATGACAAAGGAGATGCCCAGTACGTTCTTCTTGTGGATGGTTTGAAACATAATTTTCTCAGTACAAGTCAAAAGTGTGATAGAGGCAGTGAAGAGGTGTTCACTTCCAAAGACTGTAAGATAAAGTCTGTAAACTCAGGACAAGTGGTGGCTAAAAGCATAAGGACAAACAACAATGTTGATGTTGAATCCTCCCCTATAAGTAAAGAAGAAGATTGAGATACAATAAAAGAATGTTCAGTTAGCATTTATCCCATGGAAGAAGTAGGAGAAGAATGATCTCATGAGTTGGAAGTAGAAGTTTTGAAGGTTGAGAAGTCAAACACCCAAATCAAGTTCTTGAACAGTTCCATGACCTTGGATAAAATCTTGGATAGTCAGAGATCACTAAATGACAAATCCAGTATTGGACTCAACAAGGTAGAAATCAGTGCTCCTAAGAAACCCAATACAGGTCCTCCATTTGTAAAAAGGAAAAGTAGATGTGGGAATGTTTGTAGTGTTTTTCTCTTGTGATGTATATGGTCATAAAAACCTTGGGTTGCAAGAATCATGGAAGAAAAATGAATTTGCAATAATAGAAATTGATGAGAATCAATGGGCAGATCCAAGGGTTGTTTGAAAAGTACGAGCTACAATTACGTAGTGTTTCAGTAGGACAATAGCATCCTCAACAACAACATTTTGTTTTACAAAATGATATACATGACATCCTGTAGAGATAACAAGAGGAAAAACCTTGTCAGGGAAAGCTAACCTTTTAGGAACAAAGGGGGAAAGTAGTCAGAAGAAGAGAGAGAACAGTGACAAGGGGAGTCATCCAGTTATGACAAGAAAATGTTGATGAAGGAGTCCCAGTAAGAGCGGTGAGCAATTTTGAGTATTCTACAGAGGATACAGCAGAAGCTGAAGATGAATAGGTCCAACAATCAGAAGGAGAAGACTCTGGTTTAGATACAAATATTCTGCAGGCCTCAAATAAGACACTCCATCCTATCAGGGGGAGTTTGTGTTGGTTTAATATCTGATACCTCCTAAAAATACTGCGATAGCTCAGGGGGAGTATGTGTTCTTTGACATTGATGTCAAAGGGGGAGAAAAGAGCTTGGGTGCCTTTGTTGCCATCAATGCCAAAGGGGGAGATTTTTGGCATGTTTTATAGGCAGCGTATTCTTGTCATTGATGGCAAGTACAACAACGATGATGGCTTAAGTATAGGAATAATGTGCCAGGCGGGAACCAGAAGTAGTTTGGGAAGACACGACAGAGCAAGCTCGATAAGATCAAAAGAGATGGTGCAAAGTATGTGTGTTTGTCATTGATGGAAAATATCATGGCCAACAATGCAGGGATAATGGCATGGCAATGGAAAGTTCAGGAAGTGATCATTGGATCCCATTCAGAAGCGTAAACTCCAGAAGTCAAGGAATCAACTCACGACAGAAAATCGTGAAATGTGAAACCACGACTTAATCTCCATTTCAGAGTTTTGGATACCGGGAGTTGGGGGTGTCTAGGAAACTCACGACAAGAATGTTGAAATCGCGAAATGTGAAACCACAACTTAATCTGAGTCGTTGATCAAAGGGAGATCATGGATTGTTGATCTGACTCCATTTCATAGTTTTGGATATCGGGAGTTGGAGGTGTCAAGAACACTCATGACAAGAATGATGAAATCATGAAATGAGAAACCACGACTTAATCTGAGTCATTGATCAAAGGGAGATTGTGGACCATTGATATGACTCCATTTCGTAGTTTTGGATACCGGGAGTTGGAGAAGTCAAGGAAGTAACTCACGGTAGGAACTCACGATATGCAAAATCACAAAAATATCTGGACTGTCGAATCATCAAGATTGTGGACCGTTGATCTGACTCCATTTCAGAGTTTTTTATACCGGGAGTTGGAGAAGTCAAGATTCGAGACTCTTCAACAAAGGATTCCCAAAGTTGAGAAATGAGAAACGTCGAAATCCTGAAATAGGCACATCAACAGAGACTCCATTTCAGAGTTTCGCAGACTGGGAAATCAAAGATCAAAGGAACTTTCACCTTTGACGTAGTGAACCCCAAAATACCAAAACATGCACATCAACAAAGACTCCATTTCAAAGTTTCACAGACCGATAAATCAAAGATCAAAGGAAATTTAACCTTTGAAGTAGCGAACCCCGAAATCCTGAAACAGACACACCAACAAACCACGTCAGCTAAGGACACGTGGCACAATCAAGCAATGATAAGTGTCAAGATGATTCAACATTTCAGTCACATTTAAGTCATGAATTAGAGTGACACATGGTAGTTATTTGGCATGTGTTAATCCATGTGTGATGTCAGGAGGTTTATGTCACATCGAATCTTTCTATTTCGGGGTTTTACATAGCAATCAGAAACTCCACCATCAACAAAGGCTCATGAATTTGTGAAATGATCCTAGTCATTGAAGCCAAAGGACACATGGCGAAATATTGGCATTTCGATAACTGAAAGGTCAAAAGAAGGAGTGCTCTAACCTCTCTAACTTGTGATATGAGAAATCGCGAAATAATCCTAGCCATTGGATCGAGGATTGATTTGGACCGTTGATCAGACACGACGAAGTCCCGTGAAGTTTCAAAATCACGATAAGATATGGTTTGTTGGGTCCATAGGACACATGGAAAAAGATCATCATTTCACTGACTGGAAAGTCAAAGGAACGGGGTTCCCTAACCTCTCGAACTCGTGATATGAAAAATCGCAAAATGTCGAAATGCAAAATTACAAAACGCCTTATAGCGTAGCCTGTGGTCACCACTAGTGGTCACGTGAGGGGAAGAAGCTAGTGTAGCTAAAATTTTTCGAAGTTTCAGGGATTGCGACTTGGAGTGTCGAGACTCTTCACCACAGGTATGTCAAAATTCTGAAATATCGAAATGTGAAATGGTGAAATCAACGCGAGACCCTGTGCTTGTAATCCAACAGTGTTGGATACCTGGAAATCTGATCGAAGGGCTACTGTTGCTCTTCACAATTAATCAATCACTTACGATTCAGTTAGCAGAACTAAATCATGACTCTTGGATGATTAGGGATTCAGTTACTGATGCATTTTGTTGGAGGTTCACAGTGTAACTGCTAGAAATGACTGATGGTTTCTGCCAAAGGACTCGAAGAGACTTCAGGGTGATTGCCAGAGAAGATGAAGAGTCTCAAGGCATATTCCAATGGCATGAAGACTGTTCATAGAGGCTATTGGCAGGTGTCATAGAGGCTATTGGAATGAGCTCGACTGTGATAAAGAGGATGAAGAGTCTTGACTACTGGAGAGGCTAAGGAATCTCGACATAACACCCAGTGATGATGGACGCATGGGTTTAACCGCCAGAGAAGCTGACGAGTTGTGATGATGATCAGGTAGAGCACTCGACATGGGGAGAGCATGCAGAAGCATTGTGAGTAGAGAATGTAGAAGATGCATAGTGAGAATAAAAATGCAGAACAGAGAAGAGATTGGGTGTTGTTGAGAGTGATTCAGGTGTGTAGAAGAAGGCAGAGTGCAACAACTGAAATGCACGGAAGAGGAATGGTGCATAGAAGGGACATGGCACACAGAGCATAAAAGGCAAAAGAACATAAAGTGTAAAGAAGGGGTGAAAGAAGACATTGATGTAGGTAGAGAAGAGAAGTGTAGCAGAACAATGATGAGACCGGTAAGCCATTGATAAATATTGTATCACTGTGATAAATTTATATATAGAAAAATTTATATTTCAGGGTGGTAGGGAGGTGTTAGGGAGGATTGTTGTCCTCAAAGGTTCAAGTGTGTGCTTGAACACAGGGAGTTGTAGCTTCCATCTGGTTGCAGCCAGAGAAACCAGGGTGGCAGGGTGGTGTAAGGGAGAACTGTTGTTCTCTATTTTACAGGTTGGTGCCTATGTGACTGGAAGTTGGTGCTTCCATCTAGTTGGTGCTGGAAAACTTAGGGAGTTGTTGCTTCCTTCTAGTGGGTGCTAAAAAAACCAGGGAGTTGGTGCTTCCTTCTAGTGGGTACTAGAGAAACCAAGGAGTTGATGCTTCCTTCCAGTGGGTTCTAGAGAAACCAGGGAGTTGCTGCTTCCTTCTAGTGGGTGCTAGAGATACCAGGAAGTTGGTGCTTCCTTCTAGTAGGTACTAGGGAAAATAGAGAGTTGGTTCTCTCAGCAAGTTTCATCTTGCAAAATAGAGGTTGTAGCCTCACAATGAGTTGGAGCTCATATGGCAAGTTTCATCTTGCAAAATAGAGGTTGTAGCCTCACAATGAGTTGGAGCTCATATGTATGATAAATGTATAGAATGTAAAGATTACTTATCATACCAAGAAGAAGAGGATTTTACCCTTTATGGGCTTCGTGAAATATCTGTCCCTGCATATTTCATATGTGTGACTGATGTCGAATGTTGTATTTCTTACCTCCCTACATATTGTGGATTGTCACAAAGCTCCCATGCAAAGAGTTTAACATCGCGATAATTATTTAAGTTAATGCGAACAACTCCGGCCCACCCTCAAATCTCGTAACAACCATCGAAAATTTCATCTAAAGGTAGATCTATAAGCTAAACATGACAAGTCATGAAGGGACTTCACCCACTAAGCCTCCCTTTGTTTGATGGAACGCACTTTCCTTTTGGAAGGTTAGAATGTGAACATACCTAATGGCCTTAGGTGCTGATGTTTGGGATGTAGTAGACCGGATACATAAAGCCCAAGCAGTTAGCTCGCATGATAAGTTAGAGTTTATTTTTAATTATAAGGGAATGAATGTTATCTTGAAATGGACTTGCATAAGCCAAGTTTGTAAATGTGATGCATCTTCAAACTAACAAAGAAATGTGGGATAAACTTATTAGCATCTATGAAGGAAATGGTGCAAAGATGCCAAAATTCAAACATTTAGGTTGAAGTTTGAAATGTTCAAAAGATGAAATCGAAGATGAAATAGTTAGCATTTTTAAGAGCTGAATAACTTCTAGAATTCCATGAAGGGTCTTGCGAGGTACATCGAAGAATCGATTTAGTTTTAAGATTTTAAGATCTTTGTTTGATAAATTTAATACAAAAGTCTCACATTAGAAGAATTAAATGATCTTAAACTTTGTCCATTGATCAACTCCTAGGAACTTTAACTCCATATTAAATGAGAATCAAAAAAGATAAATACATTAGCCACAGATAAGCATATTTTAAAGAAGATAAGAATATTGATTCATAACTAGATGATATTGAGGAAAATTTGTGAGAACAAGTAAAGAAAGGGGATCAAGAAAATATCAAGGAAAGATTCCCCTCAAATGCTTTAATCAGGGTAAGATAGGTCACCAAAATAAGTGTCCACACAATAAGGTACACTAACTCAAGGTGAAGAGAAGTACAAATCAAAAGATTTGATAGAAAGAAAAGTTTATGTGTAAACAATGATGACTCCTAAGAAAACACTGATAGTGACTCTTCGTGAAGCTAAGGTAAATGGAATTCATGCTTATGGCCAAAGAGGATTATGATAATAAAATCGAGGCGTTGATGATAATGAAGAAGAAGTTGTGGTTGATAAGGAAGGAGAACTGATCAGGGCACTAGAAGAGATTGATAGACCCAGAATTAAGAACATAAAGAAAAAAAAATTACCGATACAAATGAGAAAGACAGTGAACAACCTAATGAAGACTTTGCCCCTCATTAAAAGTGGAATTAGAGAGGTAAAGAAAATCGAGGATGCCTGAAACAAAAGTTATCAGGAAAGAATGCAAGCTATAAAGCTCGAAGAAGAAGCAGTGAAAACTAGGAAAGAGTTGGAGAAGTTTCAAGTCTTGTATCATCAGGAATCGCCAAGTATCAAAGCCCGAAGGATTGGCCACCATTCTGAATCAAAAAAATAATCCAAAGCGTTCAGGTTTGCTAAGAAGAGGACTGGGCAGAATTAAGGCTAAAGCAACAAAGACTCTACTCGTTATCAAATCTACAACCAAATGACGCACAACAAACCAGCGGAACAAGGGGGAAGATAATCAACCGCCTGCGAGGAGTAAATAAAGCTTTAACATCTATAGAAACGGCGGAAACAATGTATTCCCCTTCTCAAAGAAATCATCAGCATGGAAGAAATTGATTTTATCAAAGAAGACAACAATTTTCCGTACAAAGAATTTTTGTCTGGATATTGTTTCTACTATTCTAACTTTGGTCACAAAGTTAAATTGTTCCTTAAGACTTAGACATGAGCAATTAAGATTTCCAAGGAATAAATATATGCCACAACAAAGAATGATACAACTAAGTGACAAACCACCACAGATTACAAATTTCCAAATTAGGTCTAGAGACATGCAACTGAGGAGGTCAAGAAATAATAAACAGTCAATCATTAGACAATGCTGCAAAAATAACTTTGACCTATTGAACAATGAGATTGAATGCTATAACTGTCACAACTTTGGCCACAAAGCTGCAAACTGCCATCTGAAGAATTACAAAGAAAATCCAAGGATAAATTTCTTAGATAGAAAGGCCAGCACATGGAAAAGGAAAGATAGTGAAAAATGTGGTCTAGCACTTTCAACTCAAAAACAAAAGGCCTCCAGGAATATAGATAGTGGATGGTCCAAACACATGACCAGAGACAAGGATAAGCTTTTGTCCATAAGTAAAAGAAAAACAGGAAATGTGACCCTTGAAAATGATGAACCAGGTAAAATCAAGGATAGAGGGATGGTGAGTTTGAGTAATGAAAAAGGAGATGCCTAGTACATTCTGCTTGTGGATAGTCTGAAACATAATTTGCTCAGTACAAGTCAAAAGTGTGATAGAGGCAGTGAAGAGGTGTTGACTTCCAAAGACTGTAAGATAAAGTTTGTAAACTCAGGACAAGTGGTGGATAAAATCATAAGGGAAAACAACAATGTTGATGTTGAATCCTCCCCTGCAAGTAAACCAGAAGATTCAGATACAAAAAAAGAAAGTTCAGTTAGCATTTATCCCATGGAAGAAGTAGGAGAAGAATGATGTCATAAGATGGAAGAAGAAGTTTTGAAGGTTGAGAAGTCAAACACCCAAATCAAGTTCTTGAACAGTTCCATGACCCTGGATAAAATATTGGATAGTCAGAGATCACCAAATGACAAATCTGACATTGGACTCAACAAGGTAGAAATCAGTGCTCCTAAGAAACCTGATACAGGTCCTCCATTTGTAAAAAGGAAAAGCAGATGTGAGAATGTTTGTAGTGTTTTTCTCTTGTGATGTATATTGTCATAAAATCATAGGGTTGTAAGAATCATGGAAGAAAAATGAATTTGCAGTAATAGAAATTGATGAGAATCAATGGGCAGATCCAAGGGTTGTTTGAAAAGTACGAGATACAATTACGTAGTGTTTCAGTAGGACAACAACATTTTGTTTTACAAAATGATANAACAAGAGGAAAGACCTTGTCAGAGAAAGCTAACCTTTTACGAACAAGGGGGGAAAGCAGTCAAAAGCAGAGAGAGAACAATGATAGGGGGAATCATCTAGTTATGACAAGAAAAAGTTGATGAAGGAGTCCCAGTAAGAGAGTTGAGGAATTTTGAGTATTCTACAGAGGATACAATGGAAGATGAAGATGAATAGGTCCAAGAATCAGAAGGATAAGACTCTGGTTTAGATACAAATATTGTACAAGCCTCAAATAAGAGATTCCATCCTGTCAGGGGGAGTTTTTGTTGGTTTGATATCTGATACCTCCTAAAAATACTGCAACAACTCAGGGGGAACATCTGTTCTTTGACAATGATGTCAAAGGGGGAGAAAAGAGATTGGGTGCCTTTGTTGCCATCAATGCCAAAGGGGGAGATTGTTGGCATGTTTTACAGGTAGCGTATTCTTGTCATTGATGGCAAGTACACCAAATACGATGGATTAAGTACAGGAAGAATGCGCCAAGCGGGCACCAAAAGTATTTTGGGAAAACGTAGTAGAGCAAGCTCGATAAGATTAGAAGAGATAGTGTAGAGTATGCGTGTTTATCATTGAAGGCAAAGATCATGACCAACAACACAGGGATAATGGCATGGCAATGGAAAGTTCAACAAGTGATTGTTGGATCCCATTCAGAAGCGTAAACTCCAGGAGTCAAGGAATCAACTCACAATAGAAAATCGCGAAATGTGAAACCACGACTTAATCCCCATTTCAGAGTTTCAGATACTGGGAGTTGGAGGTGTCTAGGAAACTCACGAGAAGAATGCCAAAATCGGAAAATGTGAAACCACAACTTAATATGAGTCATTGATCAAAGGGAGATCGTGGACCGTTGATTTGGCTCCATTTTGGAGTTTCGGATACTGGGAGTTGGAGGTGTCAAGAACACTCACGACAAGAATGGAAAAATCACAAAATGAGAAACCATGACTTAATATGAGTCGTTGATCAAAGGGAGATTGTGGACCATTGATCTGACTCCATTTTAGAGTTTTGGATACCGGGAGTTGGAGGAGTCAAGGAAGCAACTCACGGCAGGAACTCGTGATATGTGAAATCACAAAATGATCTAGACCATCGAATCATTAAGATTATGGACTATTGATATGACTCCATTTCGGAGTTTTGGATGCCCAGAGTTGGAGGAGTCAATATTTGAGACTCTTCATCACAGGAGTCCCAAAGTTGCGAAATGCGAAACACCGAAATACTGAAACAGGCACATCAACAAAGACTCCATTTCGGAGTTTCGCAGACCGGGAAATCAAAGATCAAAGGAAATTTAACCTTTGAAGTAGCGAACCCCAAAATCTCGAAACAATCACATCAACAAAGACTCCATTTCAGAGTTTCACAGATCAGGAAATAAAAGATCAAAGGAACTTTAACCTTTGAAGTAGCGAACCCCGAAATCCCAAAACAGGCACACCAAAAAACCACATCAGCTAAGGACACATGGCATAATTAGGAAATGACAACTGTCAAGCTGATTCAACATTTTAGGCACATGTAAGTCACGAGTCAGAGTGACACATGGTAGCTATTCGGCACGTGTCAATCCATGTGTGACGTCAGCAGGTTTATGTCACATCAGATCTTTATATTTCGGGGTTTTACATAACAAGAAAAAACTCCACCATCAATGAAGGCTCGTGAATTTGTGAAATGATCCTGACCGTTGAAGCGAGAGGAAAAATGGCAAAATATTGGAATTTTGCTGACTGAAAGGTCAAAGGAAGGAGTTCTCTAACCTCTCTAACTCGTGATATGCGAAATCATGAAATAATCCTAGCCATCAGATCGAGGATTGATCTGGACCGTTCATCAGACACGACAAAGGCCCGTGAAGTTTCGAAATCATGTTAAGACATGGATTGTTGAGTCCATAGGACACATGGAAAAAGATCATCATTTTTCTAAATGGAAACTCAAAGGAACGGGGTTCCCTAACCTCTCGAACTCACGATATGCAAAATCATGAAATGCCGAAATGCAAAATTGCAAAACGCCTTTTGGCGTAGCCTGTGGTCACCACTTGTGGTCACGTGAGGGAAAGAAGCTAGTGGAGCTAAAAATTTTTGGAGTTTCGGGGATTGCAACTTGGAGTGTCGAGACTCTTCACCACAGGAATGCCGAAATGAAAAATGGTGAAATCAACGCGAGACCCTATGCTTGTAATCCAATGGTGTTGGATACTTGGAAATATGATCGAAGGGATACTGTTGCTCTTCACAGTTAATCAATCAGTTATGATTCAATTAGTAGAACTGAATCATGACTCTTGGATGGTTGGTGATTCAGTTGCTGATGCGTTTTCTTGGAGGTTCATAGTGTAACTACTAGAAATGACTGATGGTTTCTACTAGAGGACTTGAAGAGACTTCAGGGTGATCACAGAGAATATGAAGAGTCTTTGTTATAACCCTAAATTGCACTATCCCTGCTTACCTGGCATCAGGCCTACTCA
>SNQJ01S0118746.1:0-10115 GCA_010110895.2 Picea sitchensis
TTATAACTGCTGGGGCCGACTTCTTATTCTTTACATTATAATTGTCCGATGACCAATCCACAAAAGGGGATTTGGTCCTTATACAATTACCGACTTGGTTAATCCTCAATGGGGATTAACCTAATAATAAAAATAATAATAATAATGACATGATTAATCCACAATGGGGATTTAATCCAATAACAAAATAATAAGAATGCTCTTCGCAGTTACATTATTTCAACAGTACAAAGAATCTTCGAAGGATCTACATCCTTGGTCAGAGATAGATTGAGGTGAGCAAAGATGTCATCTTTGAGGAAGAGATAGCCTTCCGAAGATCCAGAGAATCTCAGATGGAGATTGACAGCGAGACAGTACCTTCTCCCCCTTTACAGTTTAGAGGGAGACGGTCATTGATCCAGTTGATCCAGTTGATCCCGTAGCTCCAGTTGATCCCGTAGCTCCAGTTGATGTTCCCAGAGACATTGCAGTAGGCCATAAAAGGCCTCCCTGGGCTCAACAAACTCTGCAGGAGGCAGAGGGACATGCAACTCCTCAAGGCACATTTCGAGAGAGCAAGAGACCACCGAGATTTTCGAGCTATGTTTCAGCCATGAACCACATCATTGACACCGAGCCTTCTTGTCATGGAGAAGAAGCAGGTCAGTAGGTATGGCAAGATGCCATGACAAAAGAGTATCAATTCATCATGAAGAATGATGTATTGGATATTGTTCCGAGACTGAAAGGGAAGTTTGCAGTGACTTCCAAGTGGATCTATAAGATCAAGCATGCAACTGATGGAAGTGTCGAGAAGTACAAAGCGAGATTTTTGGCCAGAGGATTCTCTCAGGTGGAGGGAATTGATTATGAGGAGACATTTGCTCATGTAGCCCGATACACTTCCATCCGTACGATCATTTCCCTAGCTGCATCCATGGGTTGGAGACTACATCAGATGGTGAGATTGAGGAAGAAGTTTACATCGAGCAACCAGAGGGATTCGTGATACATGAGCAAAAATCTCATGTGTGCAGGTTGAAGAAAGCCCTGTATGGACTAAATCAGGCACCTCGTGCTTGGTACGAGAAGATTGATGGATTCCTGATGAGTTTGGGCTTCAGCAAGAGTGTTGCTGATCCAAACCTATATTATCACATTGTTGGTGACGAATGCCTGATTTTGGTCCTATACGTTGATGATTTATTCCTCACCGGTTCAGAAAGTCTTATTGCTGAATGAAATCATGCATTGACTTCTGAATTTGAGATGAAGGATCTTGGCATGATGCACTACTTCTTGGGACTAGAAGTATGGCAGAGGACTGATGAGATTTTCGTGAGTCAAGGAAAATAGACAGTGGAGATATTGAAGAAATTCGGTATGACAGACTGCAAATCCATGCCTACACCGATGGTGATGGATCTGAAGAAAACGAACTAGGCTTCTACTGATTCAGGCGAGATTGATCCACATCTTTACCGACAACTGATTGGATCATTGATGTATCTGGTTGACACCAGACCTGATATATGCTATGCAGTGAACGTACTCAGTCAGTTTATGAGTCAGCTGAGACAGACTCATTGGATAGCAGTGAAGCATGTATTGAGATATCTACGAGGCACAGTTGGATGTGGCCTGAGATATGTCTCCCGTGTAGACATGAGATTGTAGGGGTATGTCGATGCAGACTGGGCAGGGAGCGTAGTGGACCGGAAGAGCACATCCGGTTGTTGTTTTACCTTGGGATCTGCCATGGTTTCCTGGTGCAGTAGGAAATAGAGCTCTGTGGCTTTGAGTACCGCAGAAGCAGATTACATAGCGTTATGTGTGGCAGTCCGTGAAGCAGTGTGGCTTCGCAAGCTCCTTGCAGATTTATTTGGTCATGAGATGGATTCCACTGTTTTCCATTGCGATAACCAGAGCTGTATGAAGCTCTCAGAGAATCCCGTGTTTCACGATAAATCGAAACACATTGAGATAAAATACCATTATATCAGAGATATGGTGCAGAGGAAAGTAGTACACGTGTAGTACCTTTCTACACATGAGCAGGTTGCAGATGTCTTCACCAAACTGCTTGCCAGGACGAAGTTCGAGTACTTCCGTGAGAGACTTGGCTTGGTGGAGAATGCCTCCCTATCTGAGAGGGAGTGTTGTTGATTGTAGCTTCATGAGACATCCTCCAGATCGTTCTCCTCTGGACTGAGTTGAGACATCTGTGTGAAGAAGCCCAAGTGTTGGGTGTGCCCATGTGATGGGTGTGCGTCAGACTCTAGATTGAGTTGTGATGAGGTGTGGTCTTTTGCTTTGTACTCCTCTGGACTGAGTTGAGTCAGCTTGAGATGGTTTCCTGCCTTGTACTCCCGTGGACTCAATTGAGTCGGCTTGAGATGGTACTCGAGATGATACTCCTGTGGACTTAGTTGAGTGATCTGTTGAGTAGGACGTCCCTGTGGCTGAGCACAGGTGGACGTGTCCCTAGTGGCTGAGCACTAGTGGACGTGTGAGATCCTTGCTATATTGTCTGAGAATAAGATTTACTTGTAACCCTAATTTGTGATGTAAAGGGTACAAGTCGGCCCCACCATTTGTGAAAGATATTTAATATTTGTGTAATGATTAATTATATTATTGAGTTATTGAGGTCGGCCCTATTGTGCCAATAGACATACCTTTTGCTGTGTCAAGTCTTGTATAAATAAATGTGAATCCCCAATAAGGATTACACACTCTCACTTGTCATTTGGAAATTTCAGCAAGTGCATGTATGGCTGAAGTGCGCATCTTTCTAGGGCGCAAGTTTCTAGGTTTTGGTAAGCACCCTCTTGTGTGCTAGGTCTATGGTGTGGGGGATCTTCTCTTGAGAATATAGCAAAGGATTGTTGGGTGTTTTCCCTTGTTTGAGAAGGGTTTTCCCAGGATACTTCTTGTGTTCTTGTGCATGGTTATTCTTCCTGTGATCTTGGTAATTACAGCACTTGTGTATGGTGTTGCTGCATTTGTTTCTGGTTCAAGTACATGCTAAATGAAATAAACCTCATACTTGAGCCCAACATAGAGAAAGTTCAACACGTAAGTCACTAAGGGACAAAATGCATTACAAGACAAAGCATAACATATTGACTAATTTGGTGCTAAAACTTACTACTCATATTGTTTGTTAGGATGTGCAGCACATACTTTACTATATGGTAAACTTGTTTTGGTACTTACTCTTACTTGTTCCAATTCATTGTGAGTAACGTGAGAGCCTGGTTGTTCATTTTCATTTTTTGCAGTTGGTTAACTTGTAGGAATAGGATTGGCGAGTAGAATTAAGCTGGAGAATTTATTGAGGGAGGTCCTCCTTAAGTAGTTTTATCTACTGTAAGTGATTTTTTTGAAAGTCATATCTACAACAAAGATTATAATTTGACACGAGCATTTAGTTCAAACTTATCCTGCATGTTCAAGTCAGTTGTTAGTTTGTCTTTTTTTGAGCATCTCCACCTCAATGAGGGAAAGCAGAGTTTGCTATATGTTGATATCTAGGAATGTTGATTTATGGAAACAGTGGGAAGGTTGATTCGAGTGCAGATAACATTTTTTAGGAAGATTAACGTGAGTTCTCCGGAAATCAAGAACATTTTATCTTATTTCAAGGTGGGCACTGTACAGTTTTTAGCCAACTGTAGCTGTCCTCTTCTGGCATATTGTTCACAGCAGATCTGCACCTAATTCACATTGGAAGAGAATAGTATTGCCTTTCAAGTTTTCCCCCTTATTTGTATTTTCTTTGCCCTGTAGTTTCTTGGCAGCATCCTTGTGATATGTTTAAGATTGTTATTGTTGGTTTCAGGATTCATGGTGTTAGAGAAACAATGGTGACGTTTCAGATCTGTGATATGCAATCCATCATCAGGACAAGAATGTGTGTGAGAGAGAGAAAGATCAAGAAAGCTTGAAAAACGAGTTAGATGCTGTGAAATGTAAGCTTAACCATCATTAATTAATACAAATGAGACTAAAAATTGAAAAGTGATTAAAAGGGAAGAATAAGAGGGGTTGGCTAGACCAACAAATAACCAACGCAACAATAAAACAAAAATGAAAAATAATGAAATAAAACTAAATAGAAAAGAACACTAAAAAACAAGAAGCAAATAAAGGAAAAATAAACCTAAGCTAAAAAATTACTAAAAAAGCCTAAACTAATACAAGAAGCCAAACTAAAAGAGACGCATATAAAAACTAACCAATAAAAAGATCTAAGAATAAAAATGGGTAAAAAAGGCCCAAGCTACACAAAAGAAAATATACGAAAACTAATTAAAAATACACTAATTAAAAACACAACCAAATATAACCCCAAGAAAAACCTTAAAAGTTAAAAGAGAACACACGGGAATAATCACAAATAAAACAAGGTTACAAAAACTAAAAATTAAAAATGAACTAAGCTACAAAACAAGAGGACAAAAAATATTAAAAGGACAACAAACGAAAGAGCTAAACCAGAAATCCCAAAGGGAACAAGAAGAAAACTTACCTCAGGGGACCATTTGAATGGTTTCGAAGAATGGAGAGGCATGCCCTACTAAGCTTAAGGCCATCATCCTTGTTGAGACAGTTGTTGGTCTTCACAATTTGCATAGCCTTCCTGAGATGCCTTTTTGAGAAGCGGCCTACTCTAGTCAAAACCTTCAAGTGACCTACTCTAGCCAAAATCTTTGTGTCCTCAATAGAGATATGATGCCTTGTTTTCTTGGAATGTTCCGCTACGGTTGAGGACCTAACACGATCATTAATAATAACAGCTTTATGCTCCCTAAGTATGACTTGAATTGACTTCCTAGTTTGCCCAATATATGTAAAGCCACAAAAACAAGCGATGCGATAGACCACTTTTTGCAGTTGTGGGTCCATGGTGTCTTTTTGATCGTTTGAGGAAACTCCAGATGGTGTTAGGAGGTTGAATAATCATTTTAAGTTTCTTTCTTCCTAGGATTCTAGCCATCTTCTCCAATGTACCTTTGACATAAGGGAACATTACTTTATGCTCTACTTCGGCCTCAATAACTGCCTCACAAACTCTAGAAACTTTTCAAATTTCTGGCCTTCTGGAATCTTTTTTTGATGTGCCACTCTTTACACCCCCTACTCTTGAAGATCTCAATCAATTGCTGCTTCTCCTGATATAAGTGCTCTTCATCTGAGATTCTTAGGGCATGCGTGGCAAGGGTATTGATAACCCCTAGCTTCTGGGCGTTCTGGAGACAAGAACTTGGATTGGAATTGTCATCCTCTAATTCCATGGTAAATTGAATATGCTCTGACTGGCCATTCAGATGTTCAACTAATTTGTTGAGCTTATCTTTACCATGAGGCCATGTTTAAGATATCAATTTGCATTTATGTCTATCAGAAGGAAAGAGAAATAATATTGATTTCAGCTGACCAATTTTGGTCAATGGAACTGTCAAATACATCATGTACAGCATCCTAAGGGAGTGAGTAAGGCATTTTCAGGCTAAACTACAAAACAATAAAAATTCCAAAAGACAGACGGTAAAGCATATACAAAATCTGAGGATATTGAATAAAAGTTCAAAATTTTTCTTGGTTTTTAGGCTATATGCTGAGGAATCTTGACATGTGTTAAAGCTTCGTTTCGTCATTCATGATTAGTTTTGTGTGAATATTTTCTATATCCTTGTTCAATCTAGACATGTTCATTTTACTGTGACATCTGTACAATTATCAGTAAGTGATTAGTTTATTAATTATATCATGACATCAATTCAGAAACATAAAATAGTCCACTTCTAGTGGTATATGCACCCTTTTGTTTCAGTTTGAACTTTGCACATCAGTTTTACTGACACAACTTTCTTAAGTGGCAAGGCTCTTTGTCGAGCGGATCCTAAATCTCTGCATGCACAGTGGACTATGCTTTTGCCCACTCATGATGTGCTGCAACCTCGGTAAGCTCCAGTTATCTACTTTAATAGTCTAGCATTCATGAATCCAAAGTTTATTCTTTTGCTTCCAAAAAATTACTATGCTGTGTCTTAATTGACTAACACTGTAGGATTCAGGCATCATCAGGCAACATTGATGACCTGTTTGCTGTTTGACCCTGTATTGAAGGTACTCTCACAGGAATTGATCTCAAGTATAATCATATACTGTCTGGTTATATTTAAGGTTGGAAATAGAGAAAACCTGTATTCAGACTGGTTTTCTGGACTGTAGGAACTAGGAAGGGACTTATGCTTGTCTAATACCTGTATATTTATGGTCTGTAACTAATTCATCGGTTGTTCTATCAAATCTATTCAAGACACGGATAGCTGCTGCTGCAACTCTAGCTACAATGTTGGAGGGTCCTTCTTCTGTTTTCCTTCAAGTAGCAGAATATAAAGAATGTGCAAAATCAGGGTCATTTACGACTCTTTCTAGCTCGGTTGGTCAAATACTGATGCAGCTTCATGCAGGTATCTTTAGGAACTTCATGTTTTAGTTCCTGTGTATTGACACCAGATTAATCCAGGGGTATGGGGCACATTTTCTCAATTACTTTTGGAGGATATAGCTTGATATTTTGAAATTATATAATTTAACGTCAAAAGATATGGTCAGTATATATGGATTCTGTCTCTGAGCCTTTTGTTTTTATGCAGGTTTTCTGCACTTGGTTCTCAGTGAATCTAACAGTGGACTGCTGATGACCATTTTTAAGGCTCTCTCACTTTTGATATCTGCTGCTCCGTATGGGCACTTGCCTATATTTTTTCTTTGTTAAAAACTAGAGCAGGAGTTTTTCTTTTCTTTAGGAACTGGAAAAGTTAGCATTTGATTAAAATTGACAAAGTGATTTGAGGTAATGGCATATGCGTTCTCTTGCATTGGTGCAAAATCTAATATTAAATTACTGTTTTTCATACCTTTTAGTGAGGTTGTTTATCACACTCCCTTGTCTTCTGTATTACATGTATTAATTTTACAGTCACATTAACCAGCTATGGTTATTCGTGGATATTAATATTTTTTTTCATTTTCATTTTCTTTTTGGCCTCACTAAGTTTTACGGTTTACCTTATTAAAACAGGTTCAATCGGTTGCCTCAGGATCTTCTTCCTAATGTTATATCTTCAGTAGGAAAGAAAGCAAAGGAACTCTTTAGATCTTTACTGGACCAGAGCAACATAGTTGTAGGTTAACTTATCTTGCCTTTGGTTTGTTTGTGAAAATAAATACTACCTTTAGATAGTGACAATTACTTTGTTTTCAGGCTGCTTCAGTTAGCTGCCTGGGAGCAACATTGAACACAACTCCACCGTCTCCACAAGTAGCAGCTATGCTTGTAGCAGAGTTATCATCAGGTTTATTTGTATAATCTAATATGAGATTGATTTGTAGTTTGTAGGTAACTGTGTCGAAAAGCTTGACTGTTGTTTTGAGTAATGTATCTGCTTTAGAGGGCCAGTTGTATTGGGGTCTGCTTGATTGAAGATATAGTGTTTGGACATTTTGGCATACCAACTCATTGTTCTTAGGCATTGTTCTCTTCATAGGTTTATCATATGTCCATTTTAGTTATGGTGATCCTAAGGGTCTTGTATGTGGACTCCAATATATGTACAAGCTTTTCTTAGTATCAATGTGTCTATGGGATTTTATGGCTTGTTTGTTATGTGAGTGCTTTGTTTTTGATTATTATGTTAATATTAAGGTGTTTAAGGCTGTGTAGGACTAGGGACAGATGACAATCAGGCACTACTTTCTATGTTATTTTCGTTTACAGAACCAGTGGCACATCCAGTCATTCGTTTTGAGGCTTTGCAGGTAAGCTGTATAGATGATTTGCCTTGTTAAGAGAGAATTCATATTGTCAAAATAGGAAGCTAAGCTAACAGATTTTTATGCATTTACGACATCGGGGAATGCATATTAAGAGAATGCTTTTCCCTACTGTGTTTACTCAGAAGGTCTCTAAACTTAAAGTTACCGACTCAAGTATTGTGCAAGCAATTAGAGGCCATGGATTTTCTTTTATTTCTATCTAGTAATATCTATTTCATGTTCAGTGAGCATTACTATTGGAAACTGAAATTGTATTTTCATTAATACCAACTTCCAAGTGACAAAATTCTATCAATTGTCACTCAACATAAATAAGCATGTAATTTGAAGCTCTGAGGGAGTGCTTGATGCATGGTCTGAGAGAAATATAATTATAATCATAAAACAATAAAAAGGGTATTGTAGTGAAAGTTCTCAGCTGAATTTTTGATGTTTTTGTTCCGAGTAGCAACTCTGAACTTTCTAAAGTTTAGGAATGTCTTATGGTTTCGCATTATATCTTTTTGTCTGCTTTTCTGTTGAGTGTTTATTTTGCAGAAGGGTACCAACTATTTTATATGATAAAATCATGCAGGCCCTTAGAGCAGCAATACACAATTATCCATCCATTATGTCTTTATGTTGGAATCAAATTTCTTCAACTGTCCTGGGACTAATTGAGTCATCTTATGTTGACGCTGGTGCACATGCAACATCAACAAAATTCTGCAAGGGAACCTCTGGGCAAAACCTGAGACCAGTTGATGACAAAACAATGCTGAGCGCTGTAAAGGTGAGAACATTGAGCTTGAGAATAAATTTTAAATAAGTTATTATAAGACTTAGTTTCTGTCATCTGAATCTGGCATTGGGAAAGTAAACACTCAATTGAAGGTTCGAGGAACATTTTAAACATCTAGAAATTGTTGCTTTGTTGTAATATTGAAAATGATTATTTACAGATAGGAGGATTTTGAGTTGATAAGGAAAATGGGACTTTGAATTGGAAAGTTTGCGGGGGAGAAAGTTGTGTTCATAGGGTAAAATTTGAGTTCATTTAAAAACAATTAATGATGTGCCAAAATACTGCTGCATCCATCGATCTGTCCAGCATCCATCTATCCATCATTCTATCTATTTAAGTCCAATGTCAGATCATTATCCCGACTTGCAATGAACACAACATAGATGTGCTATGGCAAGTTCCCAACAAGCCTTCATTTTAGTAGATATCTGGTTAATTATAAGCAGCATAAGAAATGTAATAGGATTGTAACTTGTACAATTTAATTTAATTTAAATTTAAATTTATAGTACATTGGTGGGACTATAATGTAGAAATTTTGAGAATTGGGCAATTAATGCAAATTTCAAAATTTTAGCCTATTTACTCGAGATTTCCTGGATCTGTTTTCTCTGAACATTCAGCCTTTGGGGTGAATCTGAAATATTAAATTAGAGCAGCTAATATTTCACTTCTGTCCAGCCCAATTCATCAGGCAGCCCAAGAAGATAAATACTGAACACGTGTACTTCAATGCCAACAAGTTACAGCCCTTAGGGCACACTTTTCCAAGCATATAACAGATCTGAAGTGTCTTATAACAGCAGATTATAGGAGCACCAAGTCTGCCTTTTTATTTTCTAGATATGTGTTAAATCACTTAACCAATTCAATTCTATGTTATATCAAATGAACATGAATAACCAGGGCTAAAATCTACTCAATCATGTAGATAACACAAGTTAAAAATCAAATATGCAAGTATGCAAAATTTGGAAAGCTGGAAACTATATAAGATGAAGTTCAAGTACATACCACAACTTTATCACGAAGCTCGTCCAAGTCAATCTCTCCAAACCCTAGCTAGGGAAACCATAAGAAAACCGTAGCCCCCCACTCCTCCTAGCTAGAAACCACTCCCAACCAAAGTTGGTAACTCCACCAAGGATCTTCAATATGTTAGCATGAACATTGACAAGTCTTTCTTGGCACATACTCCAAGCTTGTATCACACAAGCTCTCCACACTAGTGCTCCTATCTTTCTTAGGGTTTACAAAGCCTAGCCATGTTGTATCATACAAGTACATGACAAGACAACTCCAGTGATAACCTCCAAGTCTACATGTCCATCCTAGGGTTTGAGTCCTCCAACCCCAGGTCTTCAACTCTTGCATCAACATGAGCACCAAGACCTCCATGGAACATCAAGAATACAATATTCGAGTCTTCTTCCAAGCGAGGCATCACACCAAGCTCAAGACTCATCAAGCTAGGTTCTCCATGATCCTAAGTTGCAGG
>SNQJ01S0118748.1:0-27467 GCA_010110895.2 Picea sitchensis
CTGACACTTTCTTATTTTGTAATTATTTTCTTTAATTATCTTCAGGGCCTACATGTACTTCCTTCTTCAATTCACTTTGTCATCTTCAAAACTTCATTTCTCCTCAACCATGAGGATCCATGTGACGTGCCACATACCACCGGAAAAAACATGATGTATATTATCCATCCATTGGTGTTGTATCTTCATGTGGATTTTCCTTCATGTCCAAATACCTTCATCAATCTTGCAGTCCAAAACCCATGACTAGGGTTGACATCAATGACTACAACCAATCTTCCAACAATATAAGCTACCAATCACTGACGAAGATGAATCCAGAGAGGAGGAAGCACCCCCTATACCACTAGATCCACCACTAGATGCCATCTTGTGGATGATAGGTGAGGGAAAGAAAGACGATTTGGATGAATCAAACAAAGTTCTCCTTAGAGAACTTTGTTGGGAAGATAACACAACGTTCATTCTTCCTATTTCAGAAATAAGATCGATTTCTAATGATAAGCCTCTTCTTCTTCTAGAAGAACGAGAGTCTAAGGACATGAAAGAAAGTCCAAAACTGAAGAAACAAGAAGGTTGATGTTGATTTATAGGTTTTCTACATCTATCTTCCCAATGTTCTTGCGCACTAATATCACTTTCAATTTCTGCCCAAGAATGATTAAGCTCAGCACGGGTATTGGCAGTGTCTAAAATGGTGTTAAACAGATTCAAAGCAATGTTGGCCTGATCTTGAAGACAGAGCTCAATATTGGGCTGCCTTGCAACATGCATAGTCATTAAAAAATAAAACAGTCAAAGAATCGATATCAGAAAAAGATGTATTAATGAAAATCAAGTATAAAAATTAATGAGAGAGATATTGAAGATCTCCCCAGTATGGTTGCCAAATAAATGTTGAGGAAAAGATATGAAATGATCTTACTCAAGCATTTTCAGATTTTTCTTGGCTAAAGAAAAATAGATGGGAATGTCACCCTATGTTTATAGCCATCAAAAATAAAATTCTAACTCACAAGTATTAATTACAAGTGTTTAGGCTAGTCTTTTTACAATTAAAAGCTTACTGGAAAATTCATTTAAATATGATTTTATGAATAAAATAGTTGTTGAAATAAATGTAGAGACAGAAGTAAATACACCAAGATGATAATCAAGACAGATGAGACATAAAGCAATCCTTTATTTCATTCCAATTCACCAAAGAGTCATTCCTTTTACAAAATTTCATGCAGAAATTTAGGACCAAAGTCAAACTTAGACATCCTCGATGGAACATACAAAAGGACCTATGACAGAAAATAAAAAAACTGAACTCTAAAAGCTGGATCAACTTGCCACAGATTGTTTCCCACTCGAATCTACACAATGGCTTTTGTCAGTCATGAAAACTAATTAAAAAATAGACAAATCTACACAGACTATCAAAGATAGATCAACACCTATGAAAACAAGTGTCTGAATGATGTAATTCACCCCTGAATCTTGTTGTCTACAATAAGACCCTGCTATCATAAAAAAAAAATTAGCCTTGTGATAAATTAAGCAATGAATGAAAACTGAACTATCTTAGCATAAACTCAAAGAGCAAACCTTAGTATGTTTCTCCTTCTATCCTCCTTTTGTTCCTCCCTTTCCTTTTGCCTTTAATAAAATCAGAATTGGTTGAGGTAGTTGAACCACCTCATTGGTTAAGTTAACTAAAGACTCAACCAATTTTTTAGTTAGGGGGAAAAGTAATAATCATAATAAGGGTTATAAATAAATAATAACTAGTAGGTGGGACCCCTTGTGACTCCCTTTATCTCATAACAATCATAACATAACTAGTTAGTTAAGCAAAACACCCATCCTTGTGACTCCCATCATCACATTAACATTTTACAATTTAGCTCATTGATATTTGAAATTATTTTCAAAAAATATATTACTCATATATCCAAAGAAAACATGTTGCCCAAAACTTCTGAAGTCAACTGTCATAAAAAATAAATAACATAAAAACTTAAAAACCATATTTCCCACTCTGAGACGCAATCTTTCCTTGATTGTTGTTGTCACCCTTTGATTTTCATGAATTTACATTTGGCTGCGCTGAGCCTTTAGGCCTAATCTCACTGATCACATGAGAACAATCGTCTCTCAAATGCATCCGGGAAGACACAGATTTATCAGAGCCATTGGAGGGTGAGGAAGGGGCATTTGTGGCTTTTCCTTTGTCAAGGTCAAGGTGGGCCTCGGTTTTCAACCTTTTTCTAGCATGAGAGGACTGAACTAGTGAGTGAACAGGTGCAACTTGGGAAATTTGGTTAACAGGCGGGTGAGCAGGTAAGGACAAATTGGGCCAACCACGATGTTGGGAGACTGTCGGGTGGACAATATATTTCCATCCGTCATTTTTTGGAACCTTGGGTTGCAATGAGACATGAGGGGGCATGAGAATACTAGGGGATTGTGGATCTTGGAAAGGAATCCTTTCAGGCCTAGGTTGGACCACTCCTTGCCCAATCCAATTGAAAAATCCAGCCTGAAACAACTGGCCTAACTCTTGTGATTCAACATCAAAGTGTATAGAGAACCTTGGCCTTCTTGGGCCTATGTTCCAATTACCTCTCCCTCGGTTGCCTCTTCCATGGCTACCTCAGCTAAAAAATCTCATTCCTACATGTATGATTGATTAGAAAATAGTCCTTTTAACAACCATACATTATAACTCTTTAAAATTATGAAATAGATTTTGGCTCAGCAATACATCAGGCTCATGCAATCCAATCCATATAAATTGTTTAACTATTGTCAATGAGTATGGGGTGAACAAAAGGTCATTGGATATGCGAGGGGCTTATATTTAGCTTAAAATGATAAAACGAGGGGGGAAAGAAACATGGTTACTACTCAAATACCACAAACAATCAACTATAATGCAAACCAAAGAAACCATAATTGTAATCCAACCAAGAAACTGTGACTCTAAACTGCTTCAATACATAATTCTTCTTGACTGTAATTAAATTTTAGAACATGGAGTGAAAAAATGAATGTGGGAAGGCGAGGAAATTAGCAGAAAGAGAAATAATGGTAGGGAAAGAGAGAGATTAGTGTTCATAAAATTAATTAAATAATCCATATAACCATTCTGTAAAAGGAAACACACCAACTAAATTATCATTGTGACCCAAAACAATTATTGTGCATATTTCAAGCAATATTGTTCATTAACTTGCTCTCTGCTTGTAATCAAATATCAAACACAGTGTCATCAAACAAGACAGTATGCAGTCCACAACAACATGTAGGGGAGCTATGTTCATCTCACTTATCCATTTAATATTTTAAAACACTTCCCACATGAATAAACAATAAACCATTATGTTCAACATCAAAATCAACCATTTCCCATGAATTATTTCAATCATCAAATACAAACTCAAAGGTCGTGCTCAATTTTGTCTTTTGATTCATTTAATAATTGAATTGCAATGAGGTTATACTGTCACAGACCCTGTGTATGTTTCAGATATGAAACATTATATTCATCAATACACATAACAAACAGCCACATACAACCATCAATATTTTAAATACAAGATCTTGACTTGCCCTTTAAACTCACAGACAACCATCACCATTCAACACATACTATGTTGTGGAATACATATATATCCGACAAAATGTAAGAGTATTTCCATGACTGTACAGGTTCAATCACTCTTAATCTAAACATCCACAGTGTTGGGCTATCAATCCAATACAACGAGGCAGCAACAACATGCCTGATCTCATAACACAAGTCGATCAAATTGCAACAAATCCATGTGACCTTCTCTAATGGCGGAATCAAATAATATCGATAACAAGTACAGTGGATAACCATGCCATAATTACCACGATGCAACATTCCCATTTGAAAATTTTAAAACACATAGTCACAATAATCATTGACTCATGTTTTAGGAACGCCACACATACCAATGCATCACGCGAAAAGCATCATTAATTAATTGTAAACTAATGTTGAGTTAACATTCTGATAACTTCAATGCAAAATACAGTGATTGTGTATCAACCCCATTCTTCAATCAACCAATTTCAATGTCGATTTTATCAATTAGACTGTCATAATAACCAATTGCAGTGACTAAGTATTAATAAGCATAACATTGTAAGGATAGTCAACAAAGATGAGTTAACAATAGAACATTATCGACGTTGTGTCACCAATTCATAACCATCGACCATGTATACAACATGACATAATGGGTTTCCTTTATCAAAATCGAGCTTAGAGTAATCAACGATTGGCCTTGTGGACCAACACAGGGAGACATGGAGGCACCCCCCAACATCGGGAGAGAACCTCCAAGACCAATGGTGCATGCACAGGGTATACCACGAATGTATTCGCAGACAAGGTGAAAATTTATGTGACAGGAGAGGCTATGTGCAGAGGAGAAAGTCCCCATTTTGGCCCTGTAATGATACTTAGCACACGCAGGGTATAACCCTCATGGCTCTACCAGCCAACCCAAAAATCCTGAGATAGGAGAGGGTCAAGAAATAATAGTCACCTTAAGCAAGCCCTTTGGAAAACGACCATGACAACCCATTGTGCAACATTAGTAACATGAATGAACTCAAACCCAAGTGAAACAAAGCGCAGTGACACAAGGTGTTCAAAACCCCAAAACAACAAAAGACTGGGTATGGAATACAAAGGCATGGAGACCACCAGCCACTCTTAACAAAATGAAACCCTTCGACTAAAACCAAAGAATTTATGGCTTCCAACACTCAGAACAACCAATAACTCTGTGACTTCAAAATTTATTGCAATGAAAACCACCAACAATTCATTCCATAAAAATATCACCCATTAACACAGTTTCCCAACTCAAAGAAAGCACAAACCAATACATACTAAGCCACTATCTATTTCATAACCAGATAAAATTCATGGATGACCAAAAAAATACGTACCTGTAACCAAGAGCACCTTAAAAATGTGAGTTGGCTGAGTGGTTCTCCCTTTGCCTAAAAGTTGGAGCCTAACCACAACAAACAAAATTGAACAATAGCCCAAATAGGGTGGTGGCCAGTGGAAAGAGTAAGGGTGACGTGCAGTAAATGCACGTCGCCTCCACCCCTAGTTAATTAATTTCTCAGTACACGCCAGCCATTAATCCATTAACCATTCATTTAAACCATGCGTTGGAATTAGCATCTATCACTTGTCAAATGCGCCACCCACATCATATCTTACCATTTCCAACTTAACCATAATGCATATCAACTATATAACTCAAAAACAATTGCATAGCCATTAACTTATTAGCTAGGATAACAACAATCATTTAAATTTCAATGCATGGAGATAGCATAAGAGCATAGTTTGATTCCTCCTTTTTGCATTTGTTTATATTTCTTTTTCTCTTTCCTAACTTCTCTTTATGTTTTGTTACTAAGATGTCTCTTGTGCAGGTGTCCCAGTAATGGATCCAAGAATAGATAGCAATGATAACAATGGATAACATAGGTCGTTGTGACATAAAATTTGAACCTAGAGTAGAATAAAAAATAAAATAATAATAATAATAATAATAATAAATAAATAAAACATGCCTTGTCCATCATCCAATTATCGCCATTATAACCAACACATAATCAATGGATAACATAGGTCGTTGTGACATAAAATTTGAACCTAGAGCAGCAGAAAAAAATAAATAAATAAAAATAAATAAAATAAAAATAAAGTAAAATAAAATAAAAATAAAAATACCTTGTCCATCATCCAATTATCGCCATTAGAACCAACACATAATAGGCCTTATACATCGCCAATAAAAAAATATCTCAGCAACCATGTAAGCAGTGTCGAATAGCGGCACCAACATCAAATAAGAGACATATATTATCTCGCAATCTACAAGGGGGTCCCACCTACTAGTATTATTTATCCTGTTAGTTTTATAATAATAGGCTTTAGCAACAATTTATGGGCAAAAATCTGTTGTGATTTTAATCGTCAACACACAACACCTACATGATCCTTCCTCAACCCAAGTGTCCTCAAATCAAGTGCAATCCTCCATGCAAACAACCAATTATCCCCATGCCATCTAGGGATCAATACTCTCCTCCAAGATTCTTGATGCTCCTACTCCAAAGAAATTTGTCCGCCCAAGAAAGAAAACAAAATATCTAGGAATGCACCCTATGAAGAAGGTCACCATTCCATCTAGGTCTCTAACACTCCAAGGAAGTGTGCCACATAAGTATCAATTCAAGTCATGGAAAGAACAAGCTAACTCTAACGTGTATGCCTATCATGGTAAAACCAAGGGTAATAAACACCATACACCCCAAATCACATGAAGCACCCATAAGCATGGTGTAAACACTTTTGAAGTAACCTTGAAATCTATCACTCTCTCTTTATGAGGAAAAGGTTTTCACCAACACCAATATTCTCCCTCTACAACTCAACCAAACATGCTATATATAAATTTGAACATGTTGTGGTCTCAAAATCAACCATTGTCTCCTATAAAGGAACTATCACCCAAACATCACACTCCTCCATCAAGGAATCACACATCACATCCTCCAAATAATTTAAAGTCTTACAAATGGAAGTAGCCAATGCAATATGGTTAACATATCTCCTAGGAGGTATACTAGTCCTCACCAATGATCTAGACACTCTTACATGCTCTTGTGCATTTGAAAATGTTTGAGTTATCCATCTTGTATTATTGCGTGTTGGAGTATAAGTTGAGGGCATATATATCCTCATTCTCTTCTCATTCACACATGCATATAACTCTACTATATCCTCTAGAACAATAACCTCCTCACTCCCTTCAATCATTGAAGGAGATACCTGCAATCTAGATGACCATACATTCTCATCAAACTTCACATCTCACTTACCATAGTATTCCACTCTATTGGAATGTAGATTCTTCAATCTTTAGAAGTCTCTATGTGTCCAACAAAACAATTTATTATTGCAACATTTTGAACCTCCAAAGAAAATTGACCACCTGTGAATATGAAGGAACATAACACTCGACTAATAATAACTTGCCAAACTACAACATAGTTGATATAAAATTCATGGGCCAAAATATTCAAACACTACATCATGAGTTGTTTGGTACATCCTACAAAGATAATCACATCTCCAAACAAAACAAATAGAAGTGTATTAGATCTATCAGAATCATAATAACAAAAATCAACAAAAATATCATTCATCTCGAAATACCAAGCTCATAGTGCAACTAACAACTTGTAAACATGGGTATCTCGGGAATACACCTCAAAACCTTTGGTAACTGAAGTAAAACCCTCAACAGTTTCAAATCCATATTTCCAAGAGAGTCCTCTAGTAACTAGAGAAATAATATCATCAAGGTCAACTCCCTCTTTATGAGAGAATCCAACAACCCCATCCCAACAATCGTCACTACTCTCATTAGCTACAAGATTGGAATCAATAATTTATTCCACAATAGGTTTTGAAATTATCTCCATAGAATTTCACCACACATGATTTGTATATGTCTCCTCAAGACTATAAGGTTCACCTAGATTCCCACTAGCATGTACAAGTGCCACAGGGTTAACAAGCAACTTGTAAAGGCCACCATTATGCACACTATTGAAATTATGATTATACTGGGGGGGATGAATCAGTATAAGATACTTTTTACTTTAATTGAACATTCATAAATCATTCATTAACTTTAATACAATAAATGTATGTAAACTCAAATCACGATACACAAAGTTTAACTTGGAAACCCTTGTGGGAGAAAACTACGAAAACTTATCTTTATAAATGTTTGTAGGCACCAACCTAATTACAAAGCTTGTATGCACCAACCTACTGGAGACACCAATCCCCATCACTAAGCACTAACTTAAAAATAGACACCAATCTCTTTCATATCTTCATAGACACCAATCATTTCCGCTAAGAACCAACTTATAAAGAGACACCAATCTATTTCAGATCTTCGTAGATACCAATCTACTAGAGACACTAATCCCCACCACTAAGCACCAACTTAGCAAGAGACACAAATCTATTTCAGATCTGCGTAGACACCTATATTCTTTGCTGAAAACCAGCTCAGTAAGACCTGTATAGTCACCAACTTAATATATTCATACACATAGTACTTTTGACTTCACCTGTATGCTTCATACTTCATGTATTTCATAGCATCATCGTACCCTTAACTTTCATGCTCCAATGCCTCTCTTTGCTTCATACTTGAGACATGCATTCAAACCTTAGTCAGATTTAGCCTTCATTCCTGAGAAAACCTCATAGCATCATTCCCATAATATAATTCCATATTGTAGCATCACACCCTCAAAATAACGCACTTTGCAACATCATAGACCTTAGTCCTTCATAACGCACCCTTAAAACTCCAAGAAAAATCCTCTTCTGCACCTTTAGACCCCAATAATACTCACCATATCCTCTTGTGCACCTCAGATCTCCTTTTCACACTTTTACTTCCTATTCTTTCTTGGATGATCTTCAAATGCACGCATATATCTTGTATTTATAGTTTTTATGTGCTCACTTTTAGGGCCAACCTATATAGACTAGTTGGGATGACTTGAACTTTTTGGCTTAGTTGTCTGACATAAAAATTCATATCTCCTTATTCTTAATGAGTTAGAGGGAATTTCATATACCATTTGGAAGTTGTTAGGATAATATTTCCAACGATATACCTTATGCTCCCATTTGAGCTAGGTGTTTAGGGTAAAACTTCCTTCAAAGATAATGGTATCTAAATTGAGCATCAAAAATCCAAAAACAATATTTCCAACAATATCCATCATGCAATATTTATCTTGGAAATATGTAGTCTCCCCCTATCTTTGACATCAATGAAAACCATTTTTACAACAATCTCCCCATTTTTCATTGATGGCAACCCTTAGTCAATTCTATAATACTCCCTCTGTTTGTAGCTCTCATTGTGTCTGCAATTATTCCTCTACTTACAACTTCTCCACCTTTGACATCAATGGAAAAGGGGTGCCCCCATGAGCTTGTGCTTCCCTTTACTAACGATATGAGAGGGATATAACTCTCATACAACATTTTTCTCCTTTGACTTCATTGATCATGTATGTATTACTGTTATATCCCTAAAATGCCCTATTCATGCATACATGACCTTGGCCCTCTTACTTGCATATTTTGACAAAGCACTGCTGAGGAGCTCTTCTTAAAAAAACATTTTTTAGAGCATGTACACGTTTTGCTCCATTACATCCCATGTACATACGCTTGTTGCATGATATAAATCCTATGTACATACGCTTGTTTCACACTAAACAACTCGTCTATGCTTGCAAAAGTTGCAAAAATTAAAAAGTTTGTAAGGAATATGTTGAAATTCATGGGCTATTGGAGGTTTCCCAACCAATTCACCTCCTATAGCCTGTCACCCAACCGAATAACCATCCTTTTGTCATATAAAATGAGTTTTTAGGGTCTCATTTCACATCCAAGCATAAGAAAAATGAAACTTTTCCGAATTTCACTTCCCTTCCTTGCCCAAGCATTTGCTACCTTTTGTGAGGTATTTCCTCAGCATTCCCTCTTCATCCCCTTCTTCTTCCATTCAATGCATTCCCTTCCCTTGATATGATCATAATATTGAGAGAAGAGGCCTATTAAAGGTACACTTGAAGCATTGTAAAGAGGATCCTGGACCAGGTTCGTGACACGATGGCCGACACAAATTGTAAGTTTCAGTCTTTGTTTGATGAATAAAAGAATCTCTTTTCCCTATCCCAAATGATGATGTTTTGTGTATTTTCTTTGATTTATACATAGCATTTGATATCTAACCCTAAATCATGAATAGAAATAACATGCTTGTAGTCCTTTTTTGCCTAGTTTTAGATGCAAGTCAGCCTTGGGAGGAGACTTGTAATCTTTGGAACTACAAATCTTTAGTAGATCATCACCAGATGTGGGATAAAATGTGCAGTTACCGATATTCTATCTTATTGCTTTCTTTTCATTTGTTCTGGTATGTTTGGGGTAGAGTAGACATTAGATTGAATTTTAAACGGTCATTCGCTCTATCTATATCTTAAACCCTGGCATAATTAAAGGGGGGATTTTCCCAATAGCAGAATTAGCGACCATATTGGGGATCTCTCTAGGGTTCTTTAGGGGGTTTTGGGTTGATTGATTGGTTTTTTGTTTTCCTTTTGAGTTTCAGTCAAGTTTATTGAGCCTGTCAAGGGGTTATGGTCACCTCCAAGGTGCATACCATCTTTCCCTGCCCTGTAATTCTGCCTTGTCTTTTTATTTTTGAAAAGACTCAGAGGTGTACGTGCCCTGTTTTGGGTCATCCTGCGTACATACGTTCTCTGCACAATAAACAACCCGCATACATACGCAGGTTGCTGGTGCAACAGCCTGTGTCTCTGTTTCATGAAAGTATTTTTAATAAAGAGGGAGTTTTCCTCTTTCCTGATATAAGTTCACACTTCTCAGGGATTTCTTGAATCAACCAAAGTCTCTGTCTGTGGCCATAGCTTGGGTATAGGTTCCAGTTTACTTGTTTCCTTAATCTTCTTGTGTTTGTCCTAAAAGGTTTAGAGTGAGCTATCAAGTCTTGAGGTACACCTTTTTGTTTCTTGGTTGAAACCCTACAATCCGCAGTAGGCTTAGGGTCTTTACCAGTCTTGTTTTCATTTTTATCTTTGTCCATGTTTCTTGATTTGGAAAAACAAAAACAAATTACTTCGGTTTTTTCGCATTAAAGCAGTTCGAAGAATAAAAAATAAAAAGAGAATTTATTTTCTTGCATTCAGTTCGATAAAGTAGTTAAATTTGTTGTTTGCAAAAGGAAAAATAGTCTTTATTTCCAAGTTCTTTTTATTTCCTGAAACATAAGTAGTTTGTAGTCAAGAGAAAGCAAGTTTTTAGGATTTCTTCCATTTACAAGATCTTGAAATATCAGTTAGATAAGTTGAATTTACAAAGAGTTGGTTACAAAATTTGTTTTTAATTTTGAAGTAATTTTTCTTTCAAGTACTTTAAAGTTATCTTCCTTATTTGTCTCTTTATAGCACCATTAGTTTCACTACCATACCTTTTGAGTAAATCAAGCCTTACATATAATGCCTAATCTAAAATACATTAGACTTTTATGTTTGTAGGGTTCACAAACTAGTTTAGGGTTTTAGGACCTTGAATTAGGTGTGAAGAGGAAACTCTTCAAGGCCACTTTAAAGAAAACATTGGAGTCTGATTTAGAGAATGATTTTAGTCCAGTTTCGTAAGAGTTAGCCGGGACCCCCCACTAACACAAGGGATAAACACGAGGTCGCATGAGGAAAGGTAGAGGATATAATCCCTCCAAAGTTGGACTGAACGTAGTGGGGATTGTATTTTGAGGGTCTTTCTCAAGAACAATATCAATCACATTTTCCTACGGAGCTTCGTAGACCTAGAATTCATTTGATATCCTCAGTTGTATTCTGAACCATTTTCTTTAGATACCCTTGAAGGGCTTCAGACTTGTTATCCTGCTCATTACGATCTTCCCGACTGTCGACTATACCTTCCTGGTAACTGGCTGCGAGCTAGAAACCTAGTTTCCCATGTTTTACGGACTTACAGAGGTGTCTGTGGGGGTATACTGTGGTACCTAGGGAAGACGTCGGATCACACTTCATAGAGTATACCTAGAGGGTGCTTCCATGTTCGAGTTTCACTTGCATCAATTAGTTGCTCTAGTGTCGATTGGCGTAATTGTCCTTCCTACTAGATGGTTGACTTCTTGATTTATATTTAGGAAGTTTTTTAGTGTGTGCTTTCTATTATATGTTATTCAAGCCTTACTATGTCATTTGGTCATTTCACAAAGTGGAATATCAACATCTCCACCAGTCGCAAAGTCTTCAAGGCCTGTCACCAGTTACTTTGGAGCCACCTCCACCATTGTTGAGGTGAAGACTTGATCAAGAAGGGTTGTTCGAAATGACTGGGCCACAGGAAAATATGCCCGAGCCTGCTCCGCGAGGAGACTTTCCAACTCGCTAGGAACCTACCATTTATGACCTTGAGGAAGAAGGTCTCAGGCCAACTAACACTCCGACTACCGACTTGTCGGCACCAATATTGATTCTGATTGTCCCTCCCGAGGTGACATCTTTTTATCCCTAGCTAGTCCTACGAGCAAAAATGGAAGTGAATGTTGTTACTTCGTCTGGGAGTCCTCATACTCATGTTACAGATACTACTTCAGGGGGCATCCTACCTCCTCTCCCACCTTCGTCTTACACAACATCAGTGGGATATATTCCGTTCTCTTTGTTTGGTGTTTTAGAAACAATGATTTTACTTCGGTTGTTGTCTCAGTTGGGGAAACCCCAGTTTTGGTCCAAAAAACCCGATGAAAGGTACTATTCCTTCACAGGGAGTGACGATTGGAGTTTTCTCCACATAGGGTGTTTGGAATCCTTGGCAGGGATTAGTTCCCTCACAAGGGATCTCGGTCGGGGGAAACCCCTTCCATACTCAATGGAACCCTGGATAGGGCTCCATACCCATGCCTGTCGGATCGGCTGGGGGCATCCCCTTCCAAGGTCCTTGGACCACAATGCAGGGAGCAATCCCTACACAAGATATGATGTCCAATTTCAGGATTCAGTCGATGATACCCCAACAGATGTAGTTACCCTATGCTGGTCAAGGCCACGGTTTCTACCAGAACTCTGGCCATCATTTCAAATTTTCCTAGCAACCTGGTGCCAGTCACAATCCAGGACCCTCTTTTCCTGTAAATAGTTCACAACCGAAACTACCATTTTTAGAAATGCTACATCTACCAGACCTGTCGAGATTACTGAACAACCCAATTTGTCATGATCCACGTTGGCCCCCTATGCTCACTAAGTTGCCTTCAGATATTCCAAAATTTGAGGAAAATCCTAGTGAAGATCCAAGTGATCATGTGATGACTTTTCATTTATGGTGGTTGTTGGCACGGGGGCAGACCCAGGATTCAACACTACAACAGCGCACCAACAAAACCCTAACTACTGGCCCTTTCGACAACACCTGCGAAGCATATGAAGTCTCGCCCGAGGTAGAGGTAGGGGTGGTTGCAGGACTCCAGTGTCTGCAACCTTAGCTGGGACACAGATCTGTGACTGTAACACCTTAACAGAGCACTTAGCCATTATAGTTCATCAATATCCAGTCTTAGTTTACAACGCAGTTAAACCCTAATTACATCATAGCGCAGTATTCAATCGATCCAACAAATCCAAGCACTAATCATACAAATAGAGATTAGATCTAGTATTCATCCATACTATTAAGCACATAGCATTAACATATATATCTATCATTTATCTATATCAAAGCACTAAGAAAATCAACATATAAACACATCAAAACATCGCACAAAGAAAAGAAACACAGCATGTACATGGTTCACCCCCACCATGGGGTTACGTCCACCAAGTCTTTGTCTTCTTTATTAGCTTCTTCAATCAGTTACATGCACAGAGCCACAAAAACCCTACTCCGCAGAGGAAAAGAGATCTATGCACCTCGCTATATCCTCTTTCCCTGGGCTAGGTTATAGCACTAAGCCTCTTCTCAATCTATTACACTCGCTTGCACTGAGCTTTGCAAGCCTCATACAGTATGCACAAAATCAATCTCTACTCAGCACTTAGCACTTTTGATCACACAGATCGAACTTGTATCACCCCCCCCAACTTACTTTGCCTAGCTACTTATTTATACATTACAAAATAGGCCTAATCATGGGTAAACCCATGGGCCAACATCCCCATACCCATTACATAATCCTGAATCCAAAAAATGTCCCTAAAAGGGGTTGAGATCCCATGATCTCCGCTTCGTCTTGTGCTTCTCCTTCGACAGCCTGTCGAAGTCCCAAAAAATAGGTCAAACCTGACCAAGGGTCCTCAAAACTTGGTTAAGGGCCAACATGCCATCAACACTCACCTATGACTCATCCCGAGTCACTCTGATCTAGGTAGATCTTTTTCAAAAGCCTTGAGTTGCTTCGACTTTTTGTTCCATGACCTCTTGTTCAACAAAATCTTGTATGATTTCTTCGTTGACAAGTCCCTCTAGGCGTTGTTCAGCTGTAGTGACAACTTTCTCCAATTCTTCTCCTCAGCCTTCGATCTCTATGAATAGTTGGTAAGCCTCATCCTATACAATTTGGAGCCTCTAAGTCACTTCCATGACTTTTCTCTGAATGGTGTGGAGTTGTTGATGGGTAGTGTGCTACTCTTAGGAAGGATTCATCCTTTCAACAGCTGACAGGGGCTTCAACTGCGCTTGTATTATTTATACTTGATACTTTGCCTCTTGGAGTTGTGACTCTAGTGTCTTCAGTTCTATATTCTCAGTGAGTCTCTCATACATTTGGTCACTGCGATCACTCAATTTCTTACATTCCAGGGTGAGGGCCTTGATTCTTTCAATTGCACTTTGAGCAGTTGCTTCTCTTTGATCCCTTACATCCTGCGGGGTGTCGGGCACTGTGTGGAGCTCTAAGTCTGTTATTTGTTGTTGTAGCTGTTGGATAGCTTCTGCAAGCTACTCTACTTGATGTGTGACTCAGTCTTCTACCTGTGGTTCTAAGCCTATCACATAGTGAAGTGATATGTTGACTACTTCTTTCACTTCGAGTTGCTCTGCGAGCAACTGTTCTTTTTCTTGTTGAATCTGTGCTTTCTCTTTTTCAAACTTCATCTAGAGAGCAACCTTCTCCTACTCTACAAGTCGACGTTGTTCTACGAGTACTTCTTGAACTTGCTTCAAGGCCTCGGTGGCTTATTCTATTTCTTCTTGTATGTGGTGAATGCGAGCTTCGGTCGTATCAGCTAGTCGGTAGAGTTGGGTTGGCTCATCTCCCAACTTTGGCTCTCCTGATTGCAGGGGCGTAGTGGACATTGTGTGACTGGACTGAAGGGCTTGTTGTACCCCTCATATTTTGACCTCAATTCTGTCATACATTTCCTCCTGCATGGCTTCTTGTTTCTCCACAATTTCCTATGAGGCGTTGGTTAGGGATGCTATGACGAAGTCAAAATCATCATAGTGAGTACAGTCTGCATCTTGGTCATGGTGGCTATGGATTTCTTCTGGGAAGAAGGTTTCAAGGGAGAAACCTTCCTCTTCTTCAAAGGATCAGACTCATCTCTAGGTGGTGTTACTTCATTATGTTTCTTTTCAGCTTCTTTTCCATTTATCTCTTTTACTTTGTCATTACCCCCTCAGTTAGGTGATACTGAAGCAGTCTTGGCTGAGGTGTTGCTTAAGTCTTGGACCTCTTTGGTCTTATTCCTTCTTCTTGTTCCAGGTGTATCAGGTTCTTTGTGCGTGGTCTCTGGGTTGTCAAGATCAGACATCTCTATAGGTTCTGCGAGAATAAGGAGGTTTTTCGACCAAGCCTTAGTGATCTCCTCAAGGTCTTCTTCCGTGAGCTTGTAGTACAACTGAAGCTCTTCCTTATGATCATCTACTCACGTTGTAATGTAGATGAGGTGTTGATATACGCAGAACTTCATTAGGTGTTGGAACCTTTGTAGGGTTTTCAGAGTCATGAGAGGTTCAGCTTCGATGGCTCTCTTCAGCTAGAGGTAATATGTGTGAAAAACATCATTCAACTGCCACTGTTTTCTCATATCACTCGAGTACTAGAGTGTGGTGATATTCACAACAAGCAACTCAAATGGCTCGATGTCTGGGAAGGTCAAACCTTTCGGCATTTCCTAAGAAACAAACGCGATGAGGATCAAGAGCCATCTAAAATGGAATTCATATGCTTGATCCTATGCTTTGCAACAATCCAGCTCAAGATGATTAACTAGGTACTTCGCTCAGTTCATCCGTAGACCTTCCACACACTTCCCTGAAAGGTCAACGATAAAGCCCGTGACCTGCGTGGGTCTATTCTTTCGTACTAGCTTCCCTGCAATTAACTGACATGATAGATGCATTGTCCCATTCTGGATGGAGTCTACCTTGTAGCCTCGCATCCCCTTCTCAACATCGTTGTATGTATCCTTGATATTTTGTGCTAGTGCGTGATCTATGGATTTTCTTGGATAGAAGTCATGTGGATCAGGTCCTTGCATACTCAATCCTATGATCTTATGGATCAGCGTCAGATCAATTTTGATACGGCGGTCGAGCCATAAGTAACCGCCATGGTAACATGAAAGTAGTATCTTGACACAAGTGTTAACTTCCTGGTGCCTTCCGAAGTGTGGGATTTTCGTTACGTTCAATAGTGTGGACTGCGCGAGGTTCATCGTCCACGGTTGGGGGATTATCTTCTAATTCTTCCCCTTTGTCTTGGTCAAGTATCTGTATGGGGCGATCATGCTATGGTTCTTGCGATCTCCAAGGTTGAAGTCATTGAAATTCAACGTTGCGACCTTGTCTTGTTGTGCTCTTACTGCACATATCCCCTTCGGGAGGTACACAGTAACCATGGTGTACTCAAAATATCTTGGCACACTATTTCGACTCACCACGCCGACCAGAGGCGGGATGTAATCAGGCAATATTATCAGGATCAGCTTTGCATTTGCTAGTTCATCTCTGTGCTTGGTTCTCTTATCTACTGTTGGTCAGGATGGCCCAGATCCACGAGCAGTCGACGAAGAGGCTTGCACTCCTCTCGTCGACGAAGCTTGTATACCCATAGAAATTACTCTTTCACACATTACTCTTTCAGTCATGAGGTTAATGAGTACCTCCTTCATAGACTCTTTGACTATGCTAAGTTCTTTGGACATATGCACTCGTGGTTGAATCTCTCAGGTTTAAAGAGTAACTAGTCAATGCAATGGGACAGATGGTGATAGCGCGATGATCACTATGCGGAATAAACTAAGTTGTGGGCTCATATTCATGGTTAGAAAAAGTGTCCTCGGTGCAAGGTTTGATGGAATAAATAGATAATGAAGCAACAGATCTCTCCAACAGTCAAAAATCCTCCATTAACTCAGTTCTATCTATTACGGCACGGTCCCAATGGTCTGATGGTGAGTTGTCTAAACATAAATGCCTTTCTACCCATTTGGGTTGTGGATCTAGCGGTTATACTATTCCCAATGTCTATATTGCTTCTCCATGGCGAAGTGCCATGTGATGATGTCTTGATATCCCGACGAAGTTCCTATTTTGCAAATTTTCCTTCTGCGAAGTTCCCTCTGGAATCATTTGTAACTTTTTGATCTTTGCTCTCTTCTTGTTGAGCTTGCAAGCCTTCTTTTCGGTGAGCTTCGTCTCATTATTCCTCTTTTCATTATGATTCTTGTCTTCTTTTGGCATAGTAACTTTGCATTGTTGAGATTCTTTCCTAAGATTCAAGGGTAATACTTCTTCTCTATCTGGGATAGGTACTTCAATCTTCTGCAAGTCTTCTTGTGTTCTTGCAACTTTGACATCCAAGACTCTGGTCCTAAGTAGCTTTGATCTATTCTCATGTTCTTCAATAAGTTGTGCGATCCTCCTAGTCATGAAATCTTTTAATTCTTTTTTTTTCTGCTCTAAGACTTCTTCTTATTTCCTTCTAGTCTAGTCCTTTGTGATCCAAGGTTTTCCTGGTAACATAGTAAATGCATCGTTGTTCTCAATAAATTTAACAACCTCAAAATCTTCCTCTGTCGAAGTTCCATTGGCATTCATAGATATCTGGGTAAGTCTTCCACATAGGGTTATCAGTTTTCCTATGAATAATCCTATTCCTCCCAATGAAGGAATCATAGCAGGCTTCCCTAAAAGTTCCCAAGTTCTTTCTGTCATGATATTCACCTGTGTTTCCTCATCCAAAACATAGTCAATGTTGAAGTCTCCTATTCTTTCTTCAATGCACTCTTTTTCTTTGAATATCTCTGATAAGATGATATGTCGGTGGTCATTCATGGTTTCTTTCATCTGTAGAAATACTTTCTCTGATTCTTTCTGGGGTTCTGCCATAATCTCAGTTGTTGGATATGCCTTAGGGTTTTATTGGTTCATATTCATTCTTTCAACCTTAGAAAACATTCTAGGGAAATCCAATACTACATGGTCCATAGCTCTATAGAAAAGACAACTAGATCTTCTACTAGGGAATTCTTTAGCCAGATGTCTCGGTCTTCTGCAACTGTAACAAAGGGTTAATCCTCGTTTTCTTTTAAATGATCCCTAACCTTTCCTGTACTGCACACTAGGATCATAGTAGCTAACCTGCAAAAAAATCTTTCAAGGATCCTGCATCCATTTTTTAGTCCAAACATTCTCTCTATGCATAGGTATACCATATCTTTCACTATTCATATCAGATCTACTAATATAAAATCTTCTTTCGTCTATCAGTGCCCTAGTTTTTAAGCTAGAACAAATCTTATCAAACATACCTAGATCCATACTTCAGAAACAAAAATTTCCCCTAATATTTAACAAAGCACAAAGCTTCCAGATCTAAACATTTTCACTATTCTTACCTTTATCAGAGCATAGAGCTTGCAGATCTTGCCTTTCTAAGAAAAAATTCTCACTTTTACATTTCTCAAAGCACAAAGATTTCAGATCTTACCTCTTTTCTTCAGATCAGACTTATTTTCTTAGCACAAAGCTTCACAAATCGAGTAGAATCTATGCACTAGAGCGACAGATATACGCACAGATCTTTCATAATTTTAGGTTGAATCTTCACACATAGATTCTTCTTCCTCAGTTCCCAACAATCACAGTTTCATGTACCAACAACATAACCATTTTTTGGCACAAGGGAAGACCCAGGGTTCAACGCTACAAAAATGCACCAACAAAACCCTAATAACTGGCCCTTTCGGCAACACCTTCAAAGCATATGAAGTCTCACCCAAGGTAGAGGCAGGGGTGGTTGAAGGACTCCAATGTCTGCAACCTTAGCTGGGACACAGATCTGTGACCGTAACACCTTAACAGGGCACTTAGCAGTTATAGTTCATCAATATCTAGTCTTAGTTTACAACACAGTTAAACCCTAATTACATCACAATGCAGTATTCAACCGATCCAACAGATCCAAGCACTAAGCATAAAAATAGAGATCAGATCTAGTATTCATCCATACTATTAAGCACATAGAATTAACATATCTATCTATCATTTATCTATATCAAAGAACTAAGCAAATTAACATATAAACATATCAAAACATCACACAAAGCAGAGCAACACAACATGTACGTGATTCACCCCCACCCTGGGGATACGTCCACCAACTCTTCGCCTTCTTTATTAGCTTCTTCAATCAGTTACATGCACAGAGCCACAAAAACCCTACTTCGCAGAGGACATGATATCTGCGCACCTCACTAGATCCTTCCTCCCCAGGCTAGGTTACAGCACTAAGCCTCTTTTCAATCTCTTACACTCACTTCCACTGAGCTCTGCAAGCCTCATACAGTATGCACAAAAGCAATCTCTACTCATCACTTAGCACTTTCGATCACACAGATCAAACTTGTATCACCCCCCCAACTTACTTCGCCTAGATACTTATTTATACAATAAAAAATAGGCCTAAGAATGGGTAAATCCATGGGCCGACATCCCCATAACCATTACATAATCCTGAATCCCAAAAACGGCCTTAAAAGGGGCTGAGATCCCATGATCTCTGCTTCGTCTTGTGCTCCGCTTTCGACAACCTGTCGAAGTCCCAAAAAATAGGTCAAACCTGACCAAGGGTCCTCAAAACTTGGTCAAGGGCCAACAGTGCTCATCAAACTCACTGAAGGATGACTCTTTCAAGTTGTGCCTTTTTCAATGGACTCTTATAAGGGTTTCTTTGAAGTGGTATATTGAGCTCGATTGCTCGAGGTACTCTTACTTCAATGACTTGACAATGGTCTTCTTGAACCATTTCCAGTTACCTGTGAGATACGATGTCGACACTGAATTGCTACCCAACTTTGAGAAAACCAAGGCTGACCACATCTCTAATCATATCCAAGAGTGGCGGCATAGAAAGAAATTAATTAAGGTCAAGGTCCCTCCTTCTTTCTTTCTTGAGTGTTTTTTGAGGTCTTTGGTACCCTACGTATCTAAGGACACAGTAACTTATGAAGTGTTTTCAGAAGAGGAGGTGATTATGACATCCCAACAGCTTGAACTGATCTACTCTCAGTTTGGCATTCTCTACGAGATCTTTCCATATGTGTCGCAGTCCACTCTCGATAAGGCCAAGCAAAATTTTGGACCCCATGTTGACAGTATTGTGGGCTCAACACAAATAAATTCCACGTACATGTTGTCAAATCAATTGCAACAATTGTCAATACAACAGACTGTGTCCATCCAGACTCTGAGTTCGGTTGTTCCCCCTACCCAAACATCGGATGTACACAGTGTGCAGTCGATGAATCCCAAGGCCAACTAGCAGTCCAGGGGAAAGAAGAAACAATGAAATAATAAGGATAAAGGGGATAAAAAGGCTACTAATAATGTTGGCGAGGGAAAAACGGAGAAGCAGAAGTCAAAGTATCTGTGTAATATCTGCATGAAAGACCACCCGACTCATCTATGCCCTCGGTTTGTAGAAGCTCAGAAGCTATTAGCGCAACAACAACCTATTATGCTAACGAACCCTTTTCCACAAGGAAAAAACATGGCTCGGGCTTCAACATCCACGAGCGCAGCAAGGGGCACTCAGGGACCCCCCGTGCCTACCAATAATAACCCGGCCCTAAATATTTACATGATGAATGTCGAGGCTCATTTAATGACAAGGGCCTCAGACTACAGAATGTTGAAATCTGCTAAGAAGGGAAAGGAAGCCACTAACCCACTGAATCCTCTCCAAATTGAGAAGGCAGTGGGTGAAACAATGACTCACATCCCAAAAGGTGTGTTTAAGAAGGATTCTCATAATCCAAACACGAGGGCCACCCAGAACTACTCCATTGTAGAGGATTTGGAACAAAGCCCTTGTGCGATGTCTTCTTTGGAAGTCCTCCAGACTTTCCCCTCACAGAGAAAAGATTTGTTGTATGCCTTGGGAGTGGCAAAGAATTGTAACCCATGAGTGATTGTTTTCAATCCAACTGACTTAAAACCTCGTCTTCCTCACCATGTTTCCTTCCATATAGTAGTGGCTTACACCACAAAATATTTTACACGTAAAAAAATTTGTACAGTGGTGGATGAGGCTGCTTCGACTTGCGTGATGTCGTTGGCATGTTGGAAGGCCATTTTCCAACCTAAGTTGTCTCTGTCACCTACTTTTCTTACAACATTTGGCGGTCGCTCATTTATACCACACATAATTATTCCTTCCTTCCCCGTGCTACTGGGAGGTAAAATTGTGTGTGTCGAAGTTGAAGTGGTTGATGCGCCTTTTGACAACAAACTATTGTTAGGAAGGAGTTGGAATTATGCGATGCATGCAGTGATTGCTATGGTTTTTTGGGTTTTGTGTTCTCCACACGAAGGTTGTTTTGTGACCATTGACCAATTGTATTTCTCTCGTCCTGACCCTTCATCAGGGGCTTCCATGGTCCCAATGATTGATAATCTGCAGCCTAGAACTGTCAACTTAGGTGTCAGTTTGTTTCCATCATTGATGGGAACTTTTGATTAACCGTCTCCTTCTAGCGATGTAAGGCTTTTATCGGTTGTTCCTAACCGTCCAAGGCCTGCAATTTTGCAAGTATCGTCATTTCGATTGAGTTACTTTAACGATCCATGGAATTTACCTTCCCCATCGGCTTCTATGGAAGGGATAGGTCAATGTGGCATGGCCATGCCCTTATCCGTAGCTGAGGTTGTGTACAACATTGTCCAGTAGACTTTGTCCAACCCCGATCTGGCTCCCCCACATGAGTTAGATATAGTTATCAAGCCTAACTGGGCTCAAGATTCTCTTACCACTCAAGATCCTTTAGACTTGGTATTTCCCTCTAATGAGGTGATTCTCGAGGCAATGACTGGTCCCGATAGACCTTGGGATGATCTACATCATAGATCTTACTTCCTTCCTGAGTTAAGGAGAATTGAGGAAGGAGAATTTGTTTTGACCATGAATGGAGATAATCCTTGTCCTATCAATCCTCTGGCTACACATGGAGTTTATTCCAAATGTAACATGGAAATCATTTGTAATATCCCTAAGACTGAACCCAATTGCAAATGTAAATACAAATGTACATAAGTTGGTGAGCTGATTTGATATCATTTTTGTGTGCACGTTTCATGGCATAATGCGCGCATGTACTGAGCAGTAAAATGAAGAAGTGTGCACATTCTGGGATACCGCGCACAGCATCTTAAGTGTGCACCATGTAGAGGCCAGGAAGCCTTGTGTATCTTATATGTTTTATAGGCTGGTGAGCCAATATTATAAGCTAGGATGCTTATATTTTGATTAGGCCAGAGAGCCTAGATGTTAAAGGCCAGTGTGCCTATTTTTGTACATATCTCATATTTAATATAAAATACATCATTGCATGAAAACCGACCACGATAAAAGAGATGGGGGACTAAACTCCACTAGTTAGGAAAGGGAAGGGGTTAAGTTAAGGAATATTATATTAATATTTATTAAATCATAAAGTATGGATAATTATGTTATCCTAAGTTCTAAGTTGGGGCCAAGTGGGCCAAAGTAGCTTCCAACATGACAAGTGTCAAGTTGGGGGCATGCATACATATTGTTGGACTTAGTTCATTTCGGGGGGATATCCATCATTCGGACCATCATCTTGCCCTGATCCATCCATCACTAAGATATATAGTCAATCATCCAGGAGTATTGGAAGCCATTGAGCTATCATTTGTATCTTCATGACTTTACATGAACCCGTATCCAGAGCCTTTTGTTGGGTAATTGTTAGCTTGGGAGCAGGATTGAAGAAGCGGGTTGTCAGGCCTGTGGGATATTGAAAAGGCGGGTTGTCAGTCCCGTGAGCAATTATTTGGGTGAGATAATTGATGGGGATTGATATCCTGAAGGTGTTGAACTATAGTTGCAGGGATTTGAGACTTCCTATCCAGCCCATTGCTGAAGCCATGGAAGGGAAGTGGGGCAGCCGAGGGACTATTGAGCAGAGAAGGGGAACACTTCCTTGGTTGGGACAGGCATGTGGGGAATGAGGGATTGTAGGATATTAGTTGAGTGAGCACTTGAGATGGAGTCTTTCCTGTTGTTCATGAGCCTTTAGCCTGGTTAGGAACCCTTTACCCAAGTGGAATTTAGTCCCAGCTCGGGGGTGACTCACTATTGAGAGTGATGAATAGTGTGGTCTAAGGCTGGGAGGTTCGTGGAAGGTCTGCACGTAGTTGGTGATATTCTCACAAAGATAAGTGTCAATTGTGTGATTAATTTACATGTTGCATTGTTATTCATGTGTTATTTTTATGGGTTTATCCTATGGGGGATTATAGCGGTCTGTATGCTTATGGGTATTGCATATATATGTTTACTGTTTTTCAGTGTGAATCCATGCATTTACATAGTGTATTTGTGTGCTCATGTTTTATATATATTAAGATTCCGCAAGAGTTATGTGTGTGCATATGTTTTAATTGCATGTAGTTAGAAAATTATATGAGACATAACTTAGTTAGGATGCTAAGTATGTTACCGTACGTTCCGCATAGAGAACGGATGTGTTCTCTAGTGTAGCGTGGCCCGGCATGAATGGTCAGGGACGTTACAAATTGCTATCTGAGCATGAAAGAGTGTTCAGTAGTAGCATGGCTTGGCCTGTTTAAGGATGGGAATGTTACAAAGACAGTTTTATAGATAAGTAAAGTGTTTGAGGGCTTGTCCCCACCTTGTGTGAGGTCGGGGATGTCACAAATTGGTATCAGAGCTTCATTTTTCAACACTGAGCCTGAATGGGCTGAGCAAATTGAGTTGAAGAAAAAATTCATAGAGGATTTAATTCGAAGTGGCCAAATTTCAGTTGTAGAGAATCCATAGCAAAAAGTAACAACAATAGGGCAGAAATGGGGAAAAGCCCCAATATTTGTGGATGGATTCATGAGAAAATGGAGAAATTCAGCCAAGTGATGAGATATTACTGATTTAATATCTGTCCTGGAAAATTCTAAACTGGAATTGGTCGAATTTGAAGTTACAGTGAAGCCATGATAGATGGAGCGGAAAAGGTTAGCATGCAGGTATCGCGTGAAAAATGTTAGTGTGTAGGTACAGCGCAGGAAAGTTAGCGTGTTGGAGCGCGTGGTAAATTGTGGCACCACATAGAAGAATATGGTGTGTGGGTGTGCGCACTAAATTTGGCATTGCGTAGAGTGCACATGCATAAGAAGGTGTGTGTGGTGTACACACACACAATAAGGGTGTGCAGGGTGTATGTAGTATTGGCAGAGCATAGTGGAGTTTGGTTGGCACACGCGCAATATGGGTATATGTTGTCGCACGATAGTTTAGCATGTGCGCGCAGAGTATTGATGTGTGGTGGGGGCATATTGAACTTTGGCATGGTGCAATGCATAGAGAAAAATGCATGTGGAATATCATTGTGTGATACAAAAATTGTGCACAATGGGTAATAGTGCAAGAACCAAAATTGTGCGCGGTAGTTATTGGCGCGCAACACAAAAGTGTGTGCATGTTATTGGCGTGACAAAGAAGTGATACACAGTGGTTGTAAAGTGCACGAAGAACGATTTAATTGTGATTTTGTAGCACATGGAAAATACAGGAGCATGGATTGAAATTTGTGTGTGCGAAATTGTTTGAAGGGGGAAGAACAACAGAAATAGTGAAGGGTAAACTATAAGACCCCGACTAGCTCCATGAAGCCATAACTTTCTGCTCAAGACTCGGAATTGAGCTTGTGAATAGGTGTTGGAAAGGTATTGGACATTGGAATATAATTATCCACCCAAAAAATTGATTGATAATTCAATGTTTTAGGAAATCAGAAGAGAGGCTTCTGATAAATTATTGAACCAAAATGGTTCATATTTTTCATAAAATTGCTGAAACAATCAGTCTGACAAGTTTTGTTGGCTGCACATTTTGTAGAGTTAACAACAACTAGATCATATCAAGATCCATTTAGAGTCCAGAGTAATGGAAGAGGCACCAATAAATTACAGCCAGGAAGATGAAGTTAGAGGGATGGATGTCCATTTGAGCATGAAAGGAACCAACTCCAATGGACATGGTGAAGAAAGGGATGAAAACATAAATATGGCAGAGACCATTAAAAATTTACAGAAGGATGTTCAAATCCATAAAGTTGATAATGAAAGGCTTGTGAGAGCCAAGGAGCAGCAGGATGACTTCAACATGAAGTTATTGGAGAACTTGAACATAATAGAAAAGAAATTGGATAAGGAGAGTGGCTCGAGAAAATCGGGAAGTCACAAGTCTCATGATGAGAAAATAAAAACAAGAAGTGTTAGCAGGCATCACCACCACTCCCCGAGGAATTCCAATAAGATATCACACGGCAGCTCAAGTCCATCCCCTGTCAGAAAGTACGAGAGGTCTAGGGTGGATGAACTATGAGGAGAAATGAACAAAATCAAACCTCCTAAATTTGATGATGAGCACAAGAAGGATGAAGATGCATAGACATGGTTGTTGGGCATGAGAAAGTATTTTCAATTGCATAATTATTCCTCTCATGCAGAGGGTAGAATTTCCATCTATCAACTCAAAGGAAAAGCATCCATGTGGTGGGATCATCTTGTGCAGGTGCAGCACATCAAAGAGAAAAGTGTTACTTGGAGAAGATTCAAGAAGTATTTTGAGAAGAAATACTTGGCTAAGAGATACTATGACAAGAAAATGAAAGAGTTCTTTGAACTCAAGCTTGGGAGTATGACAATTGAGGAATATGAGAGAAGGTTTCTAGAACTGTTGAAGTATGTCTCTTTCATCAAGGATGAGATAGTCAAAATTCAAAGGTATTTGAGTGGATTACCATCATTCATCAGTGACAAAATACAATATGATGATCCCAATACATTTGAGGAGACCATAAGGCGATCTAAATTCCTATATGATCAACAAAAATCAAGGCCAACATTCCAAAAATATTGGGAAGACAAAAATAAATTCAAGATGGATCAAAGGAAGAAGGGGTCTAAGCCACCATTATTTAGAAATAGTCCACAAGGACAGCAAACTCCTAAGGAACCCAGAACGATGGACACAGGAAGTCAAAGGCCAAGGCAACCACCTATTCAATGTTGGGGTTGTAAAGGGGATCACATGTTCAAAAATTGTCTTCATAGAGGTGAAAAAGGGAGGACTGTTCATAATGTACAACAAGATGAAATAGTGGAGGACATGGGCAGAAAGATACCTAGGATCTATGCAGCCCTAGACAACAAGCAAGTAGAATATCAATCACATATGATTGAAGTGGAAGGTATGATCAACAACCAAACCATTGTTATTTTAATTGATTCAGGAGCTAGTCATAGCTATATAGATCCTAAGGTGGTGGAAAATTTGCATTTGCCAAGAAGCAAGAATGGGAAATCTTGGTTGGTGTAGTTGGCCACAGGGGACAAAAGAAAAGTTAATGAGATGGTTAAGTCATGTCTTATGGACATGAATGGATTGAACACCCAGGTATATTTGAACATCTTTCATTTAGGTTCCTATCACTGTCTAATTGGGATGGATTGGTTGGACCAATAGCATGTCATCCTAGACTGCCATAAAAAAGCATTTACTTGCTTGTATGAGGAAGGGAAACTAAGGAAAGTGCAGGGAATTCCCAAGGCGGTAGCCATCAAAGAGATTTCAGCATTGCAGCTGAAGAAATGTTACAGAAAAGGGTGTCAAATATTTGCAGCTCATTTGGCGGAGACACCTAGAGATAAGGTGCCAAATTTGGAACATTATGAAGTCCTGGAAGATTTTGAATATGTGTCCAAGGAGGTACCAGGACTACCCCTAAGGAGGGACATTGATTTCTCTATAAATCTAATGCACGGAGCAGCTCCAGTATCAAAGACACCTTACAAAATGAGTACACCAGAGCTGAAGGAGCTGCAAATGCAACTTGAAGAGCTTATGAAGAAGGGGTATATACACCCAAGTGTGTCACCTTGGGGTGCCCCAACATTGTTTGTGAAGAATAAAGATGGAACATTAATATTGTGCATTGATTTTAGATAGTTGAATAAAGTGACTGTAAAGAACAAGTATCCTTTGCCAAGGATTGATGATGTTTTTGATCAATTGAAGGATGCAAAGATCTTTTCAAAGATAGATCTCAGGTCAGGATACCATCAAGTAAGGCTTAAAGAGGAAGATATTAGAAAGACCACTTTCAGGACAAGGTATGGTCATTATGAGTTCACAGTGGTGCCATTTGGGTTGTCAAATGCATCAGTTGTTTTCATGTGCTTAATGAATGGTGTTTTCCGAGAATATTTA